>WOXC01008693.1:0-190000 GCA_011680675.1 Gymnobelideus leadbeateri
AGCTGGATCACACCCTTCTATCCTCCCCTGGAACAACCAAGTTCCACACTGACTTTTTACTTCATCTTTGGAATTTATGGATTGAGAAGTCTGGAAACTGCTACAGCTTCTGGTGATTTACTCTTGTGAAGTCTACTCTAGCTGCCACTAGTGGGGGATACCCTGGGTCTGAAACCGGGCTCAAGTGGGACTGCCCTCAATTCCCAATTTGCTTGGATGGACCATTCCTGCCAGCCTGTCAGGCTTCCTTCAGCAGGAAATTTGTTTCTTTCTGTCACTTTGTGGGTTCTGTACCTCTAAAGTTTGTTTAGAGTCATTTATACATGTATTGGAGAAGGTGGAAGCAGGAGCCACATAGAAGTCCTGTTTCTACTCTGCCATCTTGGCCCTGCCCTGATCCTTTACTTTCTTCAAGACCTGATTAAAAGATCAACTTCTACATGAAGCCTTGATTCATTTCCCCAAGTGCTAATGCCTTCCTTCTTTAACTACCTTATATTTAACTACTCTGTTTTTGTTTTGTAATTATTCTGTATCTGTTCATATATTTATTTGTTGTTTCTCTTGAAAGAAAATAAACTTCTTGAAAAAAGTATGTATTATTTGATTTATTTTGTCCCTTTTTGTCATTACTTGATTTATTTTGTCCTTCCAGCACCTAGTAAAGTTCCTGACACACAACAATCCCCTAATAAATGCATTATGCTTTTATTAGGTTTTTATTAGGTTTGATTGATCCCTAGGGCTGCATATTTTTCCTGTCTCTAGTAACTTAATCTCTCTCTCATTCTGCCTCTTCCTACAAATGAGGGTATATGTATAGTCTTTAATGTAAAAACAAACAAAAAAATAGTCATGGATCCTCATATACTTCCTCACTTATAATAAAGAAAATTAAATCTAAAGAGAAAATATAGTTAACTAAAGCAATAAATAAATGTCATATATCATCATCATCATCATCATCATCATCATCATCATCATCATCATGAAAAACAAACCGAACTAAACAATGCAGTGGTCAACTTTAGTGGTATGTGTAATATTCTATACCTTTGGTGGTGATTTGTTTTTATCATCTTTTCCCTAGAACCAAAAGTGGTTATCTCCTTAAATCTAAATTCAGATGCTTTAGTGTGTGTGTGTGTGTGTGTGTGTGTGTGTGTGTTAAATTTACACAACTGTTGTCATCACATATTTTGTTTCCTGGCTCTACTTTCTTCATTTTGAATCAGTTCCTACAAATCTTCCTATGTTTCTCTGAATTACTTACTGAATTCCTCTGAATGCCTCTGAATTCCTGCATTTCTTGTCATTTCTTTTACATTTTTATTTATTTATCTTGAGTTTACAACATTCAGTTTCACAATCCATTGAGTTCCACATTTTCTCCCCTCCCTCACTTCCCCCTTTTCCCTCCCCCCATGGAGACATGTAATCTGATATAGCTTCTACAAATAACTTCATGTTAAACATTAGTCAAGTTGTAAAGAAAAATTATAACTCATGGAATGAGCAATGAGAAAGAAGAAACAAAACAAAACAAAAAATAGAGGAGCAATTAGTTTACTTCAATCTGCATTTAGTCTCTATAGTTCATTCTCTGGGTGTGGATGGCCCTCCCCATCATGAATCCCTTGGAGGAGGCTTATAACCTTGCATTGCTGAGGGGAGTCCAGTTTATCAAAGTTAGTCATCACAGATATGATCTGTCTGTCATTGTGACAAAGTTCTCCCGGTTCTGCTCTCTTCAATCAGTATCAGTTCCTTGACATTGCTTCAGGTGCAAAAATAATCTATTATGTTTGTATACGACAATTTCTTCAGCCATTCCACTATCACTTCGCATCTCCTTTGTTTCTAGTTTTTGTTTGTTTGTTTCTGTAAAGAAGGCTGATGTGAATATTTGGGTGTACATGGGGTCTTTATTTCTGTTTTTGATGTCCTACCAGTCTATATACTCTGTTGAAGGATTAGTGAATCAAAGAACATAAAGAGTTTAATGACTTTTTTCTTGTGATTTGAGGATAGAAATGCCTTCTGAAGTGCATTTCACTTCTGAGATTCTGTGATTCTTTGATTTGGGGTGTTATGAACTGAAGGCCCAGTCCCAAACCATAGGCTTAATGGGCTAAATAAATATTTATTTAATGATTGATTGCAGTTTCTTGATCTTTTGCATTTTGCAGGTTGAAATGATCTAATCAGGGAACAGGAGCAATGTTCAATAACATTTCTATTACTAGTAATCTCAAAGACTCAAAGACTGAGCATTCAAATTTATAATGTTCAACACAATCAGCTTGAAAGGAAAATTATGGTGCAATACCTGGTCCCAAATAATTTTCCTAAGTCATAGCATAATGTCCTAGACATAGTAGCATAACCCATCGACCATGTTACTGGAATGAATTCTGGGGCCTTATGTATCTTCCTTTTCATCAAAGTGTAAAGGCTTTCCCATTCTATGTAAAAACAAAATCTAATCTTTCCTTTCCTTCTGTAACATCTTGGATTAAGTCACGAGCAGTGGCCACAAATAGAATGCTAAGTGAGCGACCATATGGCAATGTCTACTTTAAAAAGTCAAAAACAGAACCATAAAAAAACCCTATACAAGTGTGAAAGAAGGAAATCCCTTAAAGAAGGATATGTGTGTGGTTATTTTCAATTTTTGTATATTCAATGCACTGATTAGCTCCTTTTTAGAAAGATGCTCTTATACTAATTAAATTAATTTGAGATGAAACTTTGGCTCATCTCCATATCCTACTCAAGTGGAAGTATCTGATACTTAAAAATGTAAATTGCACTAAATTTTTGATGTGCTTTTCATCTTTTCACTTAACATATCAGGAGCCAGGCCCTTAATAAGGGGAGAACAGAAGGAACAGAGAAAGGGGACAAGCTGAAAAATATCTAAGATGTAAAAGTCAAGACTTTGTCTCATAGAATTGAATTTTGTGCTATATTGAAAGCATTTGAAGGCTTTAAGCTGTGTAGAAACAACAAAGCTTAGAACCCAGTTAGCAAAAAGAATGAGTTAAAATAGGAAGTTATGGAAGCAGAGCCAAGGTAAGGAAGCAAAGGCAGAGACTTGCTGAGATCTCCCCCAACCCTCCAAATATCAAGACAATTGGAAGGTTGACAGGAAAGGTCTATTGCAACACTGTGGGAGAGGAGCACAAGTGTAGACTGGCACCAGCAAACCTATAGCAGGACTCTGGGACTCCTAATCACTGGCAGCAGTGGTTGTTTCCATCCTTTTCAGCCCACAGATGCTAAAGACAACTTAGAAGGTATAAAGGAAAGGGTGCCTGCACAGTTGGGATCCCAGTAAACGAGTAGCAGACCTTAGGAGTGACTCAATCAGAATCAACAACAGCAGCAGCTATGACAGCAGCAGCAGCTGCTGCTTCCAGAATTCCCAGCCCACAGGCTGTAAGAGGGTCACACAACTGGCCAGAAGGCAATTAAAGGGGTCTTTTTGCTAGCACTGAGGCAGGACTTTGTTGTTTTGCCCTTACTTGGATCCTTAAAAATTAGAACGGAGCTAATGAAAGCTAATGACCTTATGAGAAATCAAGAAGCAATGAAACAAAACCAAAAGAATGGAAAAATGGAAGATAATAAGAAATATCTCATTGGAAAAACAACAGACCTAGAAAGTAGATGCAGGAGAGAGAATTTAAAATTATTGGGCTGCCTAATAAAAAAAAATTATGAAAGAATCAACCAATCACCTCCTGAAAGAGACTCCCAAATGAAAACTGCTAGGAATAGTCAAATTCTAGAGTCACCAGGTCAAGAAGAAAATATTACAAGCAGCCAGAAAGAAACTATTCAAGTGTTGTGGAGCCACAATTAGGTTAACACAATATGTAGCAGCTTCTACATCATAGAATCAGAGGGCTTGGCATATGATATTTCTGAGGGCAAATAAACAAGGATTACAACCAAGAATCACCTATCCAGCAAAACTGAGTATAATCCTTCAAGGGAAAAAGTGGCAATTCACTGAAATAGAGGACTTCCAAGTATTCTAGATGAAAAGACCAGGACTGAACAGAAAACTTGACTTTCCAATACAAGACTCAAGACAAGCATAATCAGATAAATAGGAAATAGAAATCACAAGGGACTTAATAAAGTTAAACTGTTTAAATTCCTGCATGGGAAGATGATATTTGTAACTCCTAAGATGGAAAGAGAAAGGGAGAGGTAAAATAGGGTAAATTTTCTCACATGAAAGAGGCAAGAAAAAGCTTTTTTCAGTGGGGGCTAGGTAAAGGGGAGTGAGTGAACATTACTTTTATCAGAATTGGCTCAAGGAGGGAATAAAACACACACACACACACACACACACACACACACACACAATTGGGTACAGAAATCTATCTTACCCTAAGAGAAAGTAGGAGGAGGAGATAAAAGAAGGCAGGTGATGATAGGAGGGAGGGAAGATTGGGGAGAGAGTGTTCAGAAGCAAAACACTTTTGAGGAGGGACATGGTAAAAGGAGAGAGGGAATAGAATAAATAGGGGTGGGGGGTTAGGATGGTGGGAAATAAAATTAGCAATAGCAAGTGTAAAAAAAAATTGGAAGCAAGTGTCTCTGATAAAGCCCTTATTTCTCAAACATAAGTAACTGAGTGAAGTTTAAAAAAAATAAGAGCCATTATCCAATTGATAAATGATCAAAACATATGATCAGTTTTTAGATGTAGTAATCAAAGTTATCTATAGACATTTGAATAAAAAAATATCCTGACTATTGATTGGAAAAATGCAGATGACATGCCTATTAGATTGGCTAATAGGACAGAAAAGGTAAATGACAAATGTTGGAGGGAATATGGGGAAAATGAGACATTATTGCCTTGCTGGTGGAGTTGTGAACTGATTCAACTACTCTGTAGAGAGATTTTGAACTATGCCTAAAAATCTATAAAATCACTCATACTCTTTAACCTAGCAATACTGCTACCAGGTCAAAAGTTATTAAAAAAAGGAACAGTACCTATATGTAGAAAAGTATTTATAGCAGTTCTTTTATTAGGGTAGAGAATTAGAAGTTGAGGGGATACCCATCAATTGGGGAATGACTGAAAAAGTTGTGGCATGTGATTATGTTGGAATTTTATTGTACTGTAGGAATGATGAACTGGATGCTCTTAGGAAAACATGAAAAGACTTGCATGAGCTGATGCAAAGTTCAATATACTATGTACAAAGTGAGAGCAATTTTGTAAGATGATTAGGTGTGAATGGCTTAGCCATTCTCAGCAATACAAGGATCCTAGACAACTCTGAAGGACTTATGATGAAAAATGTTCTCCCTCCCCAGAGAAAGAACTGATGGGATCTGAATACATAATGAATTATACTTTTTTTTACTTCATTTTTCTTGAAGTTTTTTTTTTATCTATGCTTTCTTTCACAACATGACTATTATGGATATGTTCTGCATCACTACACAGTTATAACCTACATTGAATTGTTTGCCTTCTTGATGAAGAGGAGAAGGGAAGGGAGGAAAGGAGAGAATTTGGAACTCAAAGATTTAAAAACAAACGCAAAAAAAGTTTTTATGTATAACTGGGGGGGAATAAAATACTAAATAAATGCAACAAAAATTGAATATTACCAGGTGAGATTCTTCCTAGTTTGGCCTCATCCTATTCCTCTCTCCTCTCCCCCATTCTAATACTGCTCTGTGGGCACAGTCTGTGCTGCCTGCTCTCACTCTTCCTTGTGATGCCACATGTTTAATAATTGCTAAGCACAGCTTTGGAAGCAGGTCGGCTTAACCCCCAGATGAAATGATAAAAATGAAATGAAATGAGAGCCTTATTGAAGATGAGCTGACAGGAGAGAATGGGAGCCCTCCAGTCTTAGGATGCCCATACTCCACCACAGAATTCTAAGAACTTCTATCACCCTCTTCTGAAATCAGGGAATCATGAAATTTACAGATACATTAAGATACTCATATTATTATAAGATTTTCTCACCTTTATATTGTGCTTTGAGGACAGCTAGGTAGATTATTGGATAGAGTGCTGGCCCTGGAGTGAGGAGGACCTGAGTTCAAATTAAATGTCAGACACTTACTGTGTGACCCTGGTTAAGTCACTTAAGCCTGTTTGTCTCAATCCCTCATCTATAAAATGAACTAAAGAAGGATATTGTGAACTACCAGTATCTTTGCCAAGAAAGCACCAAATAGGGCCTCAGAGAGTTGGACATGACTGAAACAACTCAACAACAAAATATGGTGCATTACAGTTTAAAAGTGCCCTCCTTAGTACTACCCTATGATATGGCCAGGTGTAATGAAACTACTAACTCCCTCTTACAGAGTAAGGATGGCTACATCTATCCCTCAGGGTTCTAGAGGGTACCCCTGATGGGTGTTGGAGTGGTTTTCAATAATGCTATTGGCTTACGCTCCCCTTCTAGTGTGTTCTCCTCATGATTAACTTCCAGTTAGCATATCACAGTAATTAGAATATCACTTCAATTTAGACATTTTTTTTCTTTTGGAGGGGGAAAGGCAGGGCAATTGGGATTAAGTGACTTCCCCAAGGTCACATGGCTAGTCAATGTGAAGTGTCTGAGGCCATATTTGAACCCAATTCCTCCTGACTCCAGGGCCAGTGCTCTATTCACTGCACTAATTTAGACGATTAAAAGCAATTATAACAAAGAAATATTCTGTTATCATGTGATCCAGAGAAAAGGAAATAGAATATATCAATGTAAATTAAGGCCCTTCAGGTTCTAAGGCCTCTGGGAAGATGAGACATTCAAATTGATCAATGTTTTCCTTATTCTTCTCTGGTAACAGTACAGCCTATACTTCACATCCCTTCTAAACATCTAACTAGACTATCTTACCCTGCTGTGATTTATGACCCTCTCTTACTTCCAGTTTTCCACATTCTGTTCAATACAAAGTAGTCCAATCGCTACTACTACTGTTTCTGATAGAGGTCATATCAACTCATTATCTTTGACTCTCTAGCAAAAAAAAGCACCCTCTCCTGACCACCACTCTCTATTCCTATTAGAATTTAAGCTCTTTGAAGGTAGAGACTGGCTTACTTTTATATTTACATTCTGAGCTCATAGCCTAGTGCTTGCAGTATAGAAATACTTATTAAATGATTATCCTTTCTTTCTTTACTTTTATTCCTTTTCTACCAAAATTGCAATGTTGTGTATCCTGTAAAAGAGGGCAAGACTCCCTGATGCCTACAAACTTTGTGATTTTTTAAAAAGAAATGAGGATTTCCACAGATAATATTTCTCCAACAAGGGTTTTTCCAGATACTAATTTCACAGTTGATAAAAAAGGAGCAATAGATTTGGGTACAAAGGATAAAAAGAATTCTTCCAATGTGGAATGGATGACGAGTGTTAGTATACATCTTCAAAGCTTTCAAAATACTTTTTTAACAAAGATCTTAGTCACCCATCATCTTTCATTTCTTTCCTTGAGGTAACCTTTTCCTACTCCTGTATATATGCTCACTCATTTTTTTTTAACATTCAGCAATCATTTACTGAGGATCTACTGTGTATAGAATGTCAGGAAATTCAGATTCTGGTTTGGGATGGTGACCTTTTGGCTGCCCTTCACACTTGGCATTCAAACTATCTTATATATCTAGAATGACCTCATTCCTTTTCTCTTTAAAGTTATGCCCAAACTCTACCTACTAAATAAAACCACTCCTGATCATTCTAACTGCTAGTACTTAGCTCCAAAATATCATGTATTTATATTAAATATATTTTAGACATACCTATATGGGTACATGTTGTTTCCTTTAAGGTGCTTGAGAACAGGGACTGCTTAATTTAATTGCTGCATCTCTAATACATGCCTTGATGATGGGTACGCAGCAGGAACCAAATAGATACTTGTTTCATTGGTTGGCTGACGAGGTTGGACTAGAAGGTATTTTTTACTTTGAAAAGTTCCCTCCATAACCCTCACAACTACAGAGAATTTGGTGAGATGATTGCTTGTTTCTAATTCTCTGGAGTTTGTGGCTTAAGGAAACAGGTAGATGTCTGGCAGGTGGGACAGGTGAAGACCAGCCTTGGTGAGGAGAAGGTGGGAACATGGTTGAGAATTTTCTTTGTCCTTGGTTTTTGAATGATGACATAACTTGCAGTTGACTTTGATTTGAGTGAGAGAGGGCTTATTAGTGTTTACAGAAACTGTGTACTACTTTGCATAAGAAATGTCATAAGATCATAGGTTAAGGCTTATAGCTTTAAGCACACAAATTCTTTCATTTTACAGAAAAAGAAATTGAAACCTAGAGAGTGAGTTAATTGGTCAGCAAAAATTTATTAAAGGTTTACTAGGTGTGAAGCACTGTGCAAAGCACTAGGGATACACAGGAAGACAAAAACAAAACTTGCACTCAAGGAGCTTACAATCTGGTGGAGAAAGACATGTAAATAACATGTAAGATATAGATATATACAGAGTTTGTCAATGGCTATCTGAGAAGGGAAGGTACTTGCAACTGGGAAAACCAGAAGAGACCTTCTGAAGAAGGCAGAATTCGAGGCAAGGCTTAGAGTAAGTGAGGGAATCTGAGATGTGGAGATGGGATGTCAGAGCATTCTAGGCATGGGGCATAACCAATGCAAAGGCACAGAGTTCAGAGATGGATTGTTGTGTGAGGAACTGCAAATAGGCCAAAATTTCTAGATCATGGAAGGCATGGACAAGTTAAGAGTAGGAAGAGTAAAGTCTAAGAAGAATGTAAAGGTAGGAACGAGACAGGTTAAAGGTCATACAGAGCTTTAAATAGGTTATAAAGAGCTTTAAGTACTAAGTAGATGAGTTTATTTTTGATCATGGAGGTAACCCTAGAGCAAGCTAAGTAGCAGGTAAAAGTGGTGACATCATACAACCTACACTTTAGACAAATTACTATGGAAACTGAATGGAGAATGGAATGGATAAAGAAGATATTTCAGGCCATGAGTCAAAATGCATTTATTAAGGACTTACCATTTTCCGGGCATTGTGCTAAACACTACTAATAAAAGAAAGGCCATAATGCAGACATATATTTAAAGAGCTCATAATCTAGTGGCAGACTATTGCAATAATTCAAGCATTATGTGGTGAGGGCTTGAACTAGAGTTCTTGTAATATGAATGGAAAGAAAGGAACATAAATGAAAGATGATTTAAAAAAGCATAGATGGCACACCTTGATAATTGATTGGATAAATGGAGTGATTAAGAGGGAGGGTTCAAGGATGTTATTGAAATTGTGATCCTGGGTGAATGGGAGAATGGTGGGGACTAAATAGTAATAGGGAAGTTCAAAAGAAGGAAGGACTGGGGAGGTTGGGTGGCACAGTGAATAGAGCACTGACCTGAGATTCAGGAAAACCTGGGTTTGGATCCGGACTCAGATACTTTAACACAAAAACTAGCCATGGAACCTTGGGCAAGTCACTTAACTCCACTTGCCCCTTGAAAAGAAAAGAAAAGAAAAGAAAAGAAAAGAAAAGAAAAGAAAAGAAAAGAAAAGAAAAGAAAAGAAAAGAAAAGAAAAGAAAAGAAAAGAAAAAATAATGCTTTTAAAAAAAGAAGGAAGGATTTTGGAGAAAAGATAATGAGTTCTGTTTGTGACATGTTGAGCTTAAGATGTTGTATATAGGTTGTATAGTTTCAAACATCAAAGAGGTAATTGGTGATGCAAGACTAGAACACAGAAGAGAGATTAAGGATATACCCTTCTACCTACCTACTGCATACATGCATGCATACACACATATATGTATACACATATGTATATATATATGTAATATATGTATATACATATAAGTATATACGTATAAGTAATCTTGACATGGATGAAGAATCAAGAAAGGATCCTGAGTCATAGTCAGATGAGTAGGAGAATCAGGAGAGAGGATTATCATGAAATTCTAGAGAGGAAGTAATATCCAGGAGGAGAAGATACTGTCAAATGGTGTCAAATGGTAGAGAGAGGTCAAGATGAACAAAGACTGAAAAAAGACCAATAGATTTGGCAATTTAGAAATTATTAGTTAATTTTCAGAGAGCACTTTCAGTTTGATTGATCTGCAGTTAGATGTCAGACTGCAGAAGGTTTAGAAGAGGATAAGAGGATATTAGTAGTGGATGGTTTTCTACCTGACAAGGAGAGGAGAGATGTAAGACAATTGGTAGGAAGTATAGTAGGAACAAATAAAGTTAATTTGTTTGTTTTTAATATGGAAGAGATGCAGGTATATTGGTAAGCAGCAGGGAATAACCCAATAATTAGGGAGAATATCAAGATAAGATAGAGAATGCTATGTTAATGGGGGCAATCTTTTAGAAAAAAGAAAACAAGATGAGATGGGATCAAGGTTGCATGTAGAAATTTAATTGAAAGTGGAACAGGGGAAATAACAAGAAAAGATATTTTAATGATGAGGTTCAAGAAAGAGAGAAGGACTAGCTCTCAGTAAATGTCCTCAGTATTTCAATAGAGTACTAGGAGATATTCATATGGATGAGCCTCTGCCTCTGCCATCATAAGGATGAATCATGACAAAATGTTAAAGTGCCTTCTAAATCATCAAAGAAATTTAACGGTATTGTTTTAAGTATATATCTTCCATTATTAATAGATCATAGATATACAGCTAAAAGGGACCTTCAATGTTGTGCCATCCAATCCCTTACTCTATTGCCAGTTTCCTATTTGTTCTAGATAGTGGAGAATGTGCCACTCAAGTCATTCTTTATAAGAAAAAAAATGGATCAGAAGACATATCAGCTTTAGTCATGGAGGTTTTAAAAGGGTGAATAAAGACTGGATAACATTCCATTAAGGGGAGTAGTCTCTATTTTTTGATGAAGTCTTATAACTGAGTTAGAGATAAATGCTTCAACTTTGCCAGTTGGCAGGCTATTCTCCCCCTTCAGTTGAGGGAAAAAAAAAAACCCTTTCAAATTTGAGGAAAGGATCTTAAATGTCAAAATGTCTGTCACTTTCCAAATAAAACTTTTCACTCAAGAATAAGAAGAATGTTACCTTTCTTCTGTTTGATGTTAAGTTTGTAGGGAATATCGATGGCTTTACTGAGCAGAATGATGAAGACAAACATTTTCCGAAACATGAACCAGATTTTTGACTTCCTTACTTTGATTCAACTAATCATTACAAAAACCCTCTTGGGATGAAGAAGGAAAGTGGTTAAATATCTTCCTCCCTTCTGTGCCTAGGAAGATAGTACTATAACATACTGAGGGGCTTGACTTAGAAAATCACAATGGAAATGGAAAATTAGAAATAGGATTATTCCATGGTTTCCATGGATTAAGTCATCCACATCTCTAGCTTGCAAAGTTCCTGTTGTTTCTTCCGTGTTCTGGAAAATGTGAAAAAGGTTTTGCTTTCACCACAGACCTCAGGTGTCCACATGCTCCTCAGGGTACTTGGATTGTGATTTTAAAAGATGGAGAAACATGCTAGCTCTGCCATTCAGCTCTTCTTCAAGGTCTAGCTATGCAAAGAATGCACAATTTTATGATTCTAAATTTCTTTATCTATCTCCAATCTCTCTCATTACAATGCCCAGGAAGTCCCAACACTGGAGTCTTGGTAGCATCACTTTTGGAGTATTTGTACAGGCTATCTCCCATTCCTAGAATGCTCTGCTCCTTAACTCATGCTTTGAGACCCCCCTGACATCGCAAAACACTGTGTCAAATATATAAAAATATAAGTAATTCCCCAATTGATAAATTGTCAAAAGATATAAACAGGTAGTATTCAGACAAAGAAATCAAAGCCATTTATAGTCATATGAAAAAATGCTCTATATCACTATTGATCAGAGAAATGCAAATTAAAACATCTCTGATGTGCCACTTCACACTGATCAGAGTGACTAATATGACAAAAAAAGGAAAATGTTAGATGGTGAGGAGATATGTTAAGGATCCCAGAAAACTGGGACACCAATGCGCTGTTGGTGGGGTTGTGAACTGATCCATTCTGCAGAGCAATTTGAAACTATGCACAAAGGGTCATAAAATTATCCTTTGATCCAGTAATCCACTGGTGGGTCTATATCTAAATGGCATCAAAAAAAGGTAAAGGACCTATCTATACAAAAATATTTATAGCAACTCTTTTTGTGGTGTCTAAAAATTGGACATCAAAGAGATGCCCATCAATTGGGGAATGGTTAAACAATATGTGGTATCCTCTTGTAATGTAATATTATTGTGCTTTAAGAAATGACAAACAAGATGATTTCAGAAAATCCTGGAAAGACTTACATGAGCTGGTGCATAGTGAAGTGAACAGAACAGAGAACAATGTACATAGTAAGAGCTCAGAATGGGGGCAGGAGTGAGAAGGAGTAAGGGATAGAATTTGGAACTCAAAGCTTTAAATAAAAATGCTGGCAGTGACTAGGTGGTTCAGTGAATAGAGCACAAGCCCTGGAGTCAGGAGGAACTGAGTTTAAATCCAGCCTCAGATGATTAACAGTTATCAGCTCTGTGACCTTGGGAAAGTCAATTAACCCAATTGCCCTGCCTTCCTCCCCTCCAAAAAGCAAAAAAAAAAAAAAATGCTAAATTTTTTAGAGCATAATTCAGGTGTCATCACCTATATGAAATCTTCCCTGATGTGCTCAAACGCTAATGTTCTTCCCTCCCCTCAAAATTGCTTTGCATTTATTTTGTTTACATTTTGCTTTGGTTTATTAACACATACTTTCTCCTCAGGAGGATGTAAGTTGCTTGAATTCAGGAACTATTTCTTATTTGGTCATTTTATTACCATTGCCAAGTATTTGAGCATAGTAATAATTTAGTAAACCTGAAGTTAATTGGATAGTGGCATTCCCTTGGTGCATATGGCATATGGATAAATTACTACCACCACCACCACCACTACTACTACTACTATTAATACTACTACCACCACCACCACTACCACCATCATCACCACCACCACCACTAGTGATACACACACACACACACACACACACACACACACACACACACGATCTCCAATCTATGTGAAATGAAAGCTCTCAAAGCAAAGCATTGGAGTTTTGTGTAAGGGGACTTTCTTACTATTCCTCACTGCTAGTGCCTTCTATATAAGATTAACTTTCATTTACAATGTATATATCTTGTGTGAACAATTTATGTTTTCCCCCTAGCAGAATATGGGTTTTTTGAAGTCAGGGATCATATTTGTTAATTTTTTTTTGTATTTCTAGCTCTTAGCACAGTGCCTGAAATATAGTAAGTTTCTAATACATGTATGCTAACTGACTTATTAAGAAAGGAAATAAAAATCATGTGGGAACAAGCTGAGGTGCATATCATGCCTATTTCTCTATCTCTTCTTGGAGCATGCTTGAAGTGATATTGCAGAGAATAGGGTTCTTCCTAAATCTTTTATTGAAGTATAAAATAAATCAAATAAAGAAGTTGATATATTCATTTGTGCAATAATTCATAGAACAATGAATTTAAAAGAATAATAATAGGGAAATGACTTGTCTCAGGACTATTTCTATCTTAACCTATTGAAGATATAAGAAGCTTAAAACTGCAGTGGAAATTTTGAAAACTCTGTGATTCTTTTCAGTGTAGAAACTCCATCTACCAATTCAGATATCAATTCTTCTTTGTATTAGTGGATGACCATCAAAAATGGTTGTAGCATAAACATTTATTCCTTTGCAACCAAACTAGTAGTATGTCTCTCCAGATTACCTGCATGGATCCTCAGGCAAAAGTTAACAACACATTTATCAAGCCTATCTTAAATTAGAGATTTAAAGCTGCAGGAGACATTAGAGGCTATTAGTTAAAATTTGAAAGTTTGTTTGTTTGTTTGCTTGTTTTTTCATGAATGAGATCACCAAGGCCCAAACTGATTAAGTGAATTGTCTAAAGTCAAATAGATAGTAAATGATAGGTGGAATTTGAACTTGGTGTGCTCTCTCTCTCTGATTCCACTATTTTATCCTACCAAACCATGCTAGTGCCTAGAACTCAGGGCTACCTCCAGGCAATGCTAAAGTATCAGGAGACAACTTCTAGGTTAGTTTTAGGAGCATCTGGGTGGTGCCATGGTTAGAGTGACAGGCCTGGAGTCAGGAAGATGAGTTCAAATCTGGCCTCATACACTTACCAGCTATGTGACCCTGGGCAAGATATTTAACCACTGTTTGCCTCAGTTTCCTCATCCGTAAAATAGGGATGATAATAGGACCTACCTCCCAGGCAAGGATTCCTGGGAAAATCAAATGAGATAATATCTGTAAAGCATTTAGCTTACCTCCTTGTCGTGCTATAAAATCATCATCATTATTAGTGGAATAATGAAACAATAGAGGTATAATAATAATAGTAGCAAACATTTATATTGTTCTTTGAGCTAATATAGTTGTTTCCTCAAAACAGTTCTGGAAGAGGCTAGTGTAAGTATTATTACTATCACTTCACAGATGAGTTAGGTTTATCTTTTAGAATGACCCTTTTGTGAACAATACCACCTGAAAAGAAGCCAATCCATTTCTCTTCCTTGGAGAGAAGTAAATTTTCTACTCAATTCCAGGGCAGGGAGGTTAGAAAACAAAATAAAATGAATTAGACATGAGGGTCAAGTCTAAAGTTTTATAGCTTTTCCACCCTGGAGAACTCAGTGACTAATTGTTTATCCTTCTCCTTCACATTTCCTGGTTAGGCATCTCCTCACTGAATGATTATCCCATTCAGAGTCTACCAATCCCAACATGGTGCTTAAGTGATTTGGGGATAGGTTGTGACACTGGTTTGATCACTGTTTCTAAGAAACTGAGCTACTTAATTCTTGAAGTATTAAAAAAAAAAAAAAAACTCTTATCAAAATATTCATGAACCTTCCATCTCCCGACTTTCCATTATATTTTAAAAGATATACAGTAGGGGGGAAAGGTAAATAATGTTTAAGATACTCATAAAGCACAAGTATAACCATTTTGTCCAATTCCTGGTTTTGTTTAATGAGCCTCAGTAATATGGGATGAAAGTCATTCCCAAAGGGCCCCAATCAAATAGAATATTGAACTGAAAAGCAGAATGTAAATTGGGTTTTAACTAAAATCATACAGCCATTACATTTTTATGGAGCCCATAATTTCTGTTGCATAGCAGAAATATAGAAAACTGACATTATGGGACTGCCTGAAGGGATTTGACCAAATGCATTATAGCACAAATGAATTCTGTGAGGTTGATCTGTATATAACCACTGGTTGTATATAGTAAGGATATGATGGCATGTGCTTCTTAATAATATGACTTTCCTTGCTGTGTAGATTTTAGGCACCTTGATTTACCAACATTCCACTCCTGAGTCTTTTTCTGGACTTTAAAACAGAATTTGGGGTAATAATTGGACTAGTTTCCTTTGGTAGGTGTGGCAGGTGGCAGATTCCCTCCCATTGAATGTCTTCCAGGAAAGGTTAGAAGACCATTTGTTAGGGATTATGTAGATAGCATTATTGTTCAGGTGTAGGGTGGAGTAGACAGCTTCTGCTTTCTCTTCTAATTGTGAGGTTTTGTGATTCTATTTTCCCAGTACCATCCTTGGTTTCATTAGGGTAGGAGTGCTTTTCACAAATTGATGCTGGTGGGATAGTATTCTAAAGTGGAGGGATATGGGCAAACAAAATTATATAGCAATGTCTTACCATTAATAGGAATAATAGCTGTAGATTTTCAAAAGCACTGGTAATATGTTATGTCATTTGATTCTCACATCAACCCTGTGAGGTAGGGTCTATTATATACATCTTACAAATGAGGAAACTAAGGTTGAGATGGTTAAGTGACTTGCCCAAGGTCATACAGTTAGTATGGCAGCCAGAGAATGCCTGAAGTCTAGAGGTGGAGCATCTTGTTCATGAGACAGTCACATTAGTGTCACTAGATTGAAGAATACATATTCATGAATAAGGTATAGAAAGACTGGAAAGGTAGGAGGGAATTAGGTTATAAAAAGTTTTGAATGCCAAACATAGCAATTTGTATTTGTTCCTGGAGGCATAGGATGCCTCTAAAATTTATTGAGTATGGAGGGGTGACATGATTGGATCTGTGCTTTAGAAAAATCACTTCAAAATCTGAATGGAGCATGGATTGGAGTTATTTTGTTGTTACTGGTATTTGTCTTTTGAAGAGAACCATGACATCAGGAAGGTGATGCCATGACTTGCAAGTGAATTGGATATAATTGAGTGAGGGTGGTGCAGTCACCAGCCTCACCTTTTCCTCCAGAGTCATCTGGGTCCAGTGGCAAGATATAGATCAGGTTGATTGGACCCTACATGGATTGAAGTGGGGAGAGACTTGAGACAGGCCAACCCACCAGCAGGTCATTGTAATATTCCAGGCATGGAGTTTTAAAGGCCTGTATGAGTGATGATAGTGTCAGAAGAATGGGATGTATTTGAGAGATGTCACAAAGGTGAAATCATCAAGGCTTGACAATAGCTTGGATACGGGGAGGGTTAGAAATAGTGAGGAAAGCAGGATGACTCCTAGGTTGTGATCCTGAGGGATCAGGAGGATAGTAATGCCTTCTACTATAATAGAGAATATAGTAGAGCAGGTAGGTTTTACAGATAAGAAAATAAGTTCTCTTTTGGACATATTGAGTTTAATATGTCTCCTAGACATGAAGTTCAAAAGGGAGTTGGAGATGTGAGACTTGAAGTCAAAAGACAGAATGGGGAAAGAAAGGTAGATTTGAGATTCATGAGCAGAGAGACTCAGTAATTAAATCCATGGGAGCTGATGAAATCACCAAGTAGTATAGAGGGAGAAATGAAAAGGACCCAGGATAGTACCTGAAGGGATACTTACAGAAAAAGGGTATGATCTGGAGGAAGATCTAGCAAAGGAGAGAAGGAATATCAGGAGAAAATACTGTCCCAAAGATCTAGAGAGAAGATATCAAGCAGAGAGGGAACCACAGTGTAAAGCTGTGGTATCTGGATTGCAATAACTGAAAAAACAAAAGATCGAGCTTTACCTAATCTCTCTTAATTTCAGTGTTTCCTTGTTTTTAATTCCTTTTTATCCTGTACATAGCTTTCTTTGTATATATTCGTTTGCATGTTGTCTCCAACCATTAGGTTGTAATCTTCTTCATGGTAGGTACTGTCTTTTGTCTCCTTTTGTATCCCCAAATTTTAGCTCAGTGGAAGCACTAAACAAAGGCTGCAGAGAGGTCAAGGAGAATTAGGATTGAGAAACGAATATTGGATATGGTAATCAAGAGATCACTAGTAAATTCAGAGAGATGAGTTTTAGTGGAATAAAGTGGGAAGCTAGATGATAAAGGGTTAAGAAGAGAGCTAGAGCAGAGAAAGTAAGCATACCTATTGTAGATGGCTTTTGGGGTAGAATAGCTACTCTGGCAGGGATGGAAGGATCAAGTGAGGGTTTTCATTTTCAGGATAGGGGAGATACAGGCACGTTTGTAGGCAGAAAGAAATGAGCCAGTAGAGAGGGAAAGATCAAAAATAAAGTGAAAGTGTGGGTAAGATGAGGGTGAAATATGGAGGACAAGATGCAATGGAATGGGCTGTCTTGAACAAGCAGAGGGATTAACCTATGTAAGGATGAAGGTCACTTCATCATATGCAACAAGGGTTAAGGACGAGAAATAGGTTGAAGAAATCTGAGTGATAGGAGATGAAGAAGAGGGGAGAAGACCTTTATTGTGAATAATTGAGGGAATTGTAGGAAGTAAGTAACTCCATCTCGTGACTCAATTCTAGATCTAGCTCAGTTCCATTTCTATTCAATTATGGATCTTGTCTAATTTCTACCTTGTGAAAAAACTTTATTTAATTGTGGTAATTGTGAAAAAAACCTATTGCATTGTGTGAACCTAGCCTTGTATAGCTAGGAAGCTGGATCACCTCTATATGTTGCTTAGAGACCCTTAACTAATGACCTAGATTGTGCTAACGAGAAACATAGTCATATCTGAAAATTGATACTAGAAATTTCCTCATGATTATACATCTCAAGCAACCCATATGTCTTAACTGAAAACTGAACCCATACTGGTCAACCAGTTATAGTTTCCTTGTTCCTTTGATTGAATAAAGACTCCTAGGGGAGTTGGACATGTTTTTTTTTTTTCTTTTCTGATTTCAGGGAATTGCACTTGTTCAGTCTCTCCCTCCCAACTTGAAAAGCACCTAACCTTTTCTCCAATTAGGAATCAGATTATCTAATTATGCATCCTGTTTTGTATCTTGCTTATTGTTTTTAATGCATAAAACTCTATTTCCCCCTGTATTCAGCATCCAGTGCTAAACTGAGGAGGCCTGGTCCCAATTTCTTCTGTAATTATGCTTGGAAGTTCAATCTTTTGTTTTTTCAGTCATTGCAATTCATATACCACATAGTTTTAAATTTTCTCCCTGTAAAATGTAAGGCAAGTTTTTCAACTGAGACTATGGTGGGAAAGGGAACTATGGGAAGTTTGAGGAATCATAAAAATTTTGGAAGGATTGTTAAGGAAATGAGATAGTAAGTTGATAACGCAAGAATAGTATTATTTCTTAGCAGAAGTGAGGGCCCAGTTGAGGCTACATAACATAAATTTGTCGTGGATCTAGTGCAAATGATTGAATGATTATTTCCACTTTTGTTTTGAAGAATGTAAGTAGGTGCAAAGGGAATGAATCGTGGGAGCAATCCAAGGCCTAGGCTTGGTTGGGCACAATTGGATATACAATAAAGAGTATATAGATTCAAGACTGGAAGACAGTATAGAGTTTCCTTAACTTACAAAGGAATCACAATGGGGAGAAAAGAAGACAGTGGCTAGTGCAGGAGAGATGGCCTGATAGAAATCAAAGGATTGATCCCCTGGTAAGATAAAGGGATTAGAAGTCATGGTGATGGTAAAGATGAGGCTATATAAGGGAAAGCAGAAAAAGAAGTGAAAAGTCATTAGATTATGGTCAGATAAAGGGATTTAAGTATTCTTGTACATTGAAGTGATACATTTTTGAATAATAGAAAGATCAAGGGTCTGACCATCTTTGTGTGTGGCTGAGGTGGGATAAAGAAAGAGTTCATGGGAGATGAGAAGGTTGAGGAACTGGGTGGTTAAGGTATTTGAAAGAGAAGTAATATACATGCTGAAGGCAGTATGTTGTATGAATGCAGGAGTTGGGGAAGAGAGAAAAGCTGTAAGTAAGGTATGAAACTCATTGAAGAAGCAAGAGGATTGACCTGGGGGTCTGTAGCCAATAGCTACAAGGATTTTTATTGGGTGGTAGATACGGATAGCATAAACCTTAAAGGAAAAGAGGTTACTGAGAGATGCAGGGAAGGGGTGAATATGGAAGAGGCAATGTGGAGCAAGGAGTATTCCAACTCCCTTGCCTTTCCATTGAGCAAAAGAGGATGAGTGAAGGTGCACCCAATACTCGAAAGGATGGCCAGGGAGGCTGTATTTTCAGGGGAAAGACAGATTTCAATGAAATCTTGTAGATGGAAGGAGTGGGAGGAGAATAGATTTAAGATGTTGGGAAATTTCTTGCCAATGAAACAGGCATTCCAGAGGGCACAGTGGAAAGATTGGATAGAGTTAGGATGAAACTTTTGGTGGAAAATTTGAGTAGGATAGAAATGAGGAATCAAGTGGTAGGGGGTGTGGAGTGGATTTTAGATAATGATTTATAGGAGACATTGGGGCATAAATAAATCACTGGGGCATTCAACTGTAAGAATGTTCATCATTGAGAAGAGGACACAAGATCTTATTGACTCAATTCCTTCAAAATGGGTAGTAATGATGAAATTTTAATGTTTATCTTCTGTTGCCATCAGTGAGACAAAATATGTTCCTTTTAGTTTAAATATGGTTTGAGAAACAATATGGCAGAATTGATGCATCACCAGGCATGAAATCAGGAAGACTGGGGTTCAAGTTCTGTTTCTGAAGTGTTCTAGATATGTGTCCATGAACTTAATTTATCAGCATTCTCAGGCTATAAGGTGTAGAAGTATTGCTTGTGTGCACCCATGAAGGAAATTCAACACCAAGAAAAATACACATGGAAAAAATCAGAGGTGCAGACTAAAAAAATGGTCATGCTTGATTCTCTGAATTTATAGAAATAAAAAATTCTATCTGTCATTAAGGATGAAGTTATCTCTCATCTTTTCTATGAAACCTTACCTATCCACTATAGCCTTTGCAGATCCCCTTCTCTGAACTTCTTTAATTGTAATGGTAATGGAATTTAAAGATCCCCTTATGCTGGCTTGGTTTTCAGGGTAAGTGTTAAGACCCAGAGCCTGTGAATCCCACTTTTGTTGTTGTTGTTGTTTTTGCTTTTTGGAGGGCAATTGGGGTTAAGTAACTTGCCCAAGGTCACACAGCTAGGTTTTTGTTTGTGTGTGCATTAAGTGTCTGAGGCCGGATCCAAACTCAGGTCCTTCTGACTCCAGAGCTAACTCTCTACTCACTGTGCTACCTAGCTGCCCAACTGTGAATCCCACTTGTGGGATGGACTCGTTGACATGAAGAGAGGGGGCTGAACAGGAAGGAGCTGGTGCCATGTGTAGGGAGAGGCCCAAGCTGAGAGAGGCCAGAAGAACTTCTGGGGGTCAGCATGTGGAGGCTGAACTGAGAATTGAGAACTCCTGAGAAATGAGAAGAGAGGACAACTGGGAGGACGTATGACTGTGGTACCGATATTTTGTCTGTCTGTTTTGATGTTACTTTGTCAGATTCATCTCCTAATGGAGGACATTGCTGTTGTTGCAAAAGTCCTGGGACCTTATTGTTGGTTTAGCAACCCTGAAGGAGGATTTTCGTGTTGTATGTTTACAGAAATCTTGGCGGAGCGTCTTGCTGATGTTTTCATGGATCCTGGGACTGTACTGATGATTTGTGCTGATTCCTCAGACCTTGTTGTTGGGTCTAGGTTGATTTTACAGGCAGATAGTGAATTGATGAGGACACCAGCAATGTGTATGTTTGTTATTGTGTCTTCTTTAAGCTGTGTCTTCCCAGGAACTGAAACTGCTGAGAAAGTGCCTCAGGTCAAGACGAAGAAAAGACTTCTCCTTGGGTATTGAATGCTGAGGTTGATATTGTAACCTAGTTGTGACCTAGGGGTGGATGGCCTTTGTGCTTTGTGACTAACCAAATGAAAGCACTTTGTTTATGACTGGAAACTAACTTCCAGTTGACACTACCCGGGGTGGAGTCCTTTGACTTTTATACTTTGTGATTAAACTGAGGATTTACTAAATGAGAGTTACCTTGTATTTTGATTTTCTCTTTTCTGTGAATGTTTTGCCTTAATCTGCTACTGAATAAATGAAGAGTTACTATGCTCATAATCTGCACCTTAGAAGTTGCTTGTGTTTGGTGTTACAATGATGCATGTAATCTCTACCACTACAATGACCACTTTATTGTAATGTTTTGTATTGTTCAAAGATTTTAAAACTTCAATTGATGGGGTGGTCTTTGGGTAGATCATTTCCTATATTTTCTGTATTCCCCCATAGGAAGGGGCATAAAATTAAAATCAATTCAACAAACTTTATTGAAAAAAATTAGTCAGTCAATAAACATTTATTTAGTACCTATTATATGCCAGGTATTGTGCTAAGCCCTAGGTATACAAAGAAAAGCAAAAAAAATAGTCTGTGTTCTCAAGGAACTCCCTGTCTAATGGTGGAACTAATATGCAAACCCCTGAGTACAAAAGAAGCTATGTACAGGATAAATTGGAAATAATCAACTGGGGAAAGGACTAAAATTAAATGGGAATAGGAAAGGCTTCTTGCTGAATGTAGGCTTTTTTCTGGGACCAAAAAGAAGTTGGGAAGCTTGTAGTCAAAGGTAAGGTAGAAGAGCATTACAGGTATGAGGAACAGCCAGTAATACCCAGAGTTAGGAAAAGAACAAATGAATAATAATAAAAAAATCTTTATTAAGAGCAAAAATTAAAATCGGCAGTTGCAACCTTTATCCAACATAGCTAATTTTCTTTTTGACTTAGTAACTATTTAAATTTAAATTATTTTGTTGTACTGAAGTATTGTAATCAATCAGCAAGCATATATTAAGTGCTTACTAGGTGTCAGGCACTGTGATAAGTGCTGGGAATACAAAGAGGAAAATGAAATAGTCACTGCTCTCCAAGAGTTTGGATTCTAACAGGAGAGACAACATACATATGAAAAGCACATGCAAAGTGTATATAAAATGAATAAATGTTAATGTTGTCAGCAGAAGTATGAGTATCCGGGTATAAACAGCACTTCGGTGCAGCTGTGGCTCCCACCACTTCCAGTCCATATAAAAGGGGACTCTGAACAAACTCTGGAGCACCAGAACCCACAAAATGACACAGAGAAGCTAACCTCCCACTGAGGAAAGCCCAGCAGCCCTGTAGGGACCAGCCAGCACAGCACTCTGGGAGCTGAGCCCTGGCTAGCCTGAGCCAGAGGTTTTAGCCCCAGGGTGGCCAGACCAGCAACCTGCTGGAGAGAGTCCAGAACACCAGCAGCTGTGTCATTTCCAGAATTAACAAGACATAGATGCTAGGGACAAAGTGAGAGGTCAATGCCCTATGGGTTTTGGGACCTACTATTTGGGAGAGCATGTTGGCCTCTTCCCCCCAGGGTGAGAAGCTGCTAAGACACTTCAGCACAGCCATAGTCACACAGCAGCTTTAGCTCCTGGCCTGTGGAATGTAGGGGGATCCTGAGACAAGTCTGGGGGGGGGGTAATTGCTCTTGCTTTAACCTTCTTAGATCTGGATTTCAGTCCGGGTCAAGGTCCTGGGGGTGTGACCAGCTTGCCAGAGCGTGTGCAGGCATCAGAGAGGGCACCCAACTGATACCTCTGGCAGCTGAGAAAACCAGCATTTGGGACAGAAGCCCCACTGTCTGGTGACAGAGTCCTACTGTGGCAACAAGCCCAAAAGTAAAGTAATTAAGTGGCAACATGCTTAGGCAAAGGAAACAAAATAAACAGAAAAATTCAACATTAGACTCCTATTTTGGTGGCAAAGAGGATCAAAGCATGGAACAGGAGGAGGACTGGAAGGTCAGAACTCTTGCACCAAAAGCCCCAGATGAAAGTACAAGCTAGTTACAGGCCATAGAGGACCTTAAGAAGTAGATAAGAGAAGTGGAAGAAAAATTGGGAAGAGAAATGAGAAAGATGCAAGAAAAATATGAAATGAGAGTCAATAGCCTGACTGAAGAAAATAACACCTTAAAAAATAGACTAACTCAAATGGCAAAAGAGGCTCAAAAAGACAATGAGGAGAAGAATGCCTTAAAAAGCCAAATTTCCCAGATGGAAAAAAGAATCTCAAAAGCTCACTGAGGAGAATCATTCCTTCAGAATTAGACTGGAGCAAATGGAAGCTAGTGACTTTATGAGAAATCAAGATGCTGTTAAGCAGATCCAAACAAATGTATATAAATGAATGAACAACACAAATGAAATAGAAGGCAATGTGAAATATCGCAAAGGAAAAACCACCCCTGGAAAACAGACCCAGGAGTGATAATTTAAAAATCATTGGACTAACTGAAAACCATGATCAAAGAAAGAACCTAGAGATCATCCTTCAAGAAATTCTCAAGGAAAATTGCCCTGATGTTTTAGAACTAGAGGGCAAAACAGAGGTCAAAAGAACCCACTGATCACCTCCTGAAAAAATATCCTCCCCCCCAAAACACTCCTTAGAATATTATAGTCAGGTTCCAGAATTCCCAGATCCAGGAGAAAATATTACAAGCAGCCAGGAAGAAACAATTTCAATGTTGTGGAAACACAATCAGTATAGCACAGGATCTGGCAGCTTTTACACTGAGGAATTGAAGGGCTTGGAATATGGTATTCTAGAGGGCAAAGGAGCTGGGATTAAACCAAGAATCACCTACCCAGCAAAACTGAGTTTCATTTTTCAGGGGAAAATATAGTCATTCAGTGGGATTCAAGCATTCTTGAAGAAAAAACCAGAGTTGAATAGAAAATTTGACATTCAGATTCAAGAGGCAAGAGATGCTTGAGAAGGTAAACAGGGAAAAGAAATCATAAGGAACTTATCAAAGTTGACCTATTTACTTTCCTATATAGAAAAATGATAATTGTAACTGATGAAACTTTTCTGGGTATGAAAATAGTTGAAGAAGGGTATATGGGCATATGGATACATATGTGAATGTGTGTATATATGTTCACAGGTATACATAGAGGGCACAGGACCATTTTAATAGGAAGGGATGATACTTAAAAGGTGAAATTAAGAGTTGAGAGAGGAATATAATGAGAGGTGATGGGGAGAGACAGAATGGGGGAAACTATCTCATAAAGAAGAGACAAGGGAAAATTGTTACAAGGGAAGGGAAGAACAGGAAGACAATAAGGTGAAACATCATTCTCATTGAATTTGGCTCAGGGAGAGAATGACATACATACTAAATAGTGTTTCTCACCCTACAGGAGAGTAGGGGGGAAGGGGATGAGAGGGGGGGATGATGGACAGGAGGGAAGGCTGGGGAGGGGGGAGGGAAGTTGGAAGCAATCACTTTTGAAAAGGGACAGGATCAAAGTAGGGAATGGACCAAATGGGAGGTGGGATAGGAGGGAGAGAAATATAGTCAATCTTTTACAATATATCTCCTATGGTAATGTTTTGCATAACTACACATGTACAACATATGCTGAATTGCTTATCTTCCCAGTAAGGGTGGGTGACAAGGGAGGAAGGGAATGAATCTGGAAATCAAAGTTTTAAAAACAAATGTTTAAAAATACATAAATACTATTATTAACATTATTTTACATATAACTGAGAAATAAGATATATAGGCATTTGGGCACAGATATTTACCTTGCTCTACTGGAACAGTTGAAGGGGGTATTGGAGAAGATATGGGAGAGAGCAGATTGGAGGAGGGGATATCATGTGGGACTGCTATTTTGGGGTGGTAGGTAGGGGACAAATGGGGAAAATTGTAACTCAAAATCTGGCAGAAATGAATGATGTAAACCAGAAGTTAATAAAGCAGTTGAAACAGGACAAAAAATAAGAAGTATTAGTATCTGGTGAAATAAGGTAGAAACTGTTGACCAAACTAAGTTTTTTCTCTTCCTAGATGTCTTTTTCCTTTTTAAAAAAACGTTCATTTAGAACTTAAATATAAAAAGAAAAAATCATTTCCGTATACATAGCATAACACAAAAGAGAATTCAGTGTGAAAAGATGAATCTCCATTTCACACTTTATTTTTTTAAATGTGTAATAAATACTACATATCATTTTTCAAACCTACCCTGCTTTTCTGTGCATTCTTTTTTCTTTTCTTCTCTACTGTGCATGTTTTATTTTATTTTTTCCTTCCTCCCTCCCCAACCTGCACTAGAGAAGGCCAACATTTGACACATACATGTACTCACACACTCAGACACACACACACATATCTGGAAGTAGATAGCACATTCCTTCATTGATTATTTGTAGGTGATTTAAACACTTATAACATTCACAAGAACTTAGTTATTCAAAGTTCTTCCAACAATATTGCTGTTACTATATACAACTTTTTCCTCGTTCTGCTCATTTCACTCTTCATTTTTTCCATGTTAAGTCTTCCCATGTATTTCTAAAATCAACCAGCTCATCATTTCTTTTAACACAGCAGTATTCCAACACAATCATATAGCGAACCTTATTTAGCCATTCTCCAACTGACGGGCATGCCCTCAATTTCTAGTTCTTTGCCTTCACAAATGAAACTAAACTTTGAAGAACACTAACCAGTTTAGGAATGGGAGGTGGAGAAGGAATGCATTAATCATGCATGGTGGCTCACACAGGTAATCCTTGCTATTGGGGGAGACTAAAGATGGCATATCAATTGCGTTCAGAGGTTCTGAGTTGCATTATGGCTAAAGCTGGATGATTAGGTGTCCACACTGAGTGTGCCACTAATATGATTATCTTTGGGAGGGTTGAGCTACCAGGCATCCTAAAAAGAGGTGAACTAACTCAAGCTGAAAATACAGAGTAGGTAAAAGCTTCTGAACCACTCAGCATTGATTCTGGGTGGGTGAATTGACATCGTTATTTCCAGTTAGTGGAAAAATAAAAAAGACACAGCCTAAAAATTTTTTTTAAAAAAAACAAACCAAAAACTCAAACCCCTCCCCCCAACACAATATACCTTTAGGCTTTGTGGGATTATCTGAGGTAAGATAAGAAATGTTGTACATGAGCAATAGAAAAGTTGATTTGGTTGGATTATCAAGTTCGTGAAGGAAAATTATGTATATTAAAACCAGAAAGATATCTTATAGGACTATTTTATTCATTCCCTCCAAGCCAGCATGAGAATTTCTTGTTCATTCATTTCCATTTATTTTTCTTCAGATATTTATAATTAGAATTTATTTTTCTTGACCTACATTTCCCCCCAGCATATATTTATTAAGTATGTTCTCTGTGAGATACAAATATGAAAAATGGCATGGTTCTTGAGTTTTGGTAGTTCAACACATAAGAGATAGAAAGATTATTGAAAAGTAGTACAAAGGAAGTAACATTTCTTTGCTAACTGTGAAGAGTTGATGTAAATAACCATGCTTCTGTAACCTTTGGAGATAACTGGAGGGGACCTACCATACAATGAACCCAACTGTCTCCTCTTGTTGGAATCCTCCTTCATCTATTTACCACACTGTTTTCTCTTCTGAGACATACATTGATAGAGAATCAATTTTACAATGCAGAGCTCTAACTGCTGGCAACTTTACTAGGTTCTTTGAATGTTTGAATCTCAGAATTTTTGCCAGCATCTTTGTGACCTCTGAAAATTATACTTCCAACCCAGCTGCTCAGATACTTTCTTTTAAGCTCTGATCTAAAACTTTTCAATTTCCAATTTCCACATTATTAGTTTATTACTTTGGTTTACGAGTCTACCTGGTGACTCCTCCATTATCCAAGGCCGGGTGGGATGGACACTCATGCACACTGGGATGAGCAAAGCTAATTTACACACTAGGGAAGAGGGTAGTGAGGGAACTGAGGAAATTGGAACAGCAAGTGGTAGTGAGAATTGAGTGAATCACACTGACTTCATCTTGTGACTCAATTCTGGAACCAGTTCAGTTCCCTTCCTATTCAATTATGGGAATTGTTAGAAAAAAACGTATTGCAATGTCTGAACCCAGCCCTGTGTGACTCAGAAGCTGAACTACCCCTACTTGCTGCCTAGAAGCCCTTAACTAGGGATCTAGGTTATGCTGACCAGAAAGGCAATCAAATCTGAAGATTGATGCAAGGAGATTTCTCACAGTTATTACAAGCAACCCGTTTGTCTTACCTGAAAACTGGGCCCATACTAATCAATCAGTTATTGTTTCTATGTTCCTTTGACTGCAGACACTTGGGGGGAGTGGTACACCACTTTTTCTGACTTTAGGGAATTACGTATGTTTACTCTCTCCCTCCCAAATAGAATAGTCCCTAATTTTTATCTCTAATTAGAAATCAGATAACCTAATTTTGTATACTAGTTCATTGTTTCCTTTTAATTATTTGGTCTTAATTATTTTTAATGAGTAAAAATCTGTGTTCCACCTCTGTATTCAGGGTCCAGTCCTAAGCTAAGGATGCCTCGTCCTGACTTGTTATGCAATCTATATGAATTGCTTAATAAATAAATATGCTCAGAAGTTCAAACCTTCATTTCCTCAGTCATTTGTCTTTCACCTGCCATAGTAGTGAGGAAGAAGAGAAGAAAATATCAGACACTCGTAGAATTTGGTACTGTTCTATCTATGTCTAGACCCTACTTTATATATATTTCATATAAATTATGGGGGTCTGAATTACAATTCCCACTTGCATTAACAAGTGAGCTTTTAAAAGCAGCATGGGTGATATATCCTATAAGGGTTTGAGGAGAGGTATCTTTTTCATGCTAATAGAGCATGAGCCCCCACTGGTGTGCTTCCTTCATTGATTAATAGTCAATATCAATTAGTCAGACAGACACAAGTAGTTTTTAGAAATGTGTATTTACTAAAACTCAAAGCAGTTAGTACAGAATATGTTATGAAAAGGTTGTAATAGTCTTCCACAAGCACATACAGAGCTCAAGGAAAGTGGGATCAAGAATAGACAATGCATGGGGGCGGCTAGGTGGTACAGTGAATAGAGCACCAGCCCTGGAGTCAGGAGGACCTGAATTCCAATCCAGCCTCAAACGCTTGACACACTTACTAGCTGTGTGACTTGGGCAAGTCAATTAACCCCAGTTGCCCTCTAAAAAGCAAAAAAAGCAAAAAAAAAAAAAAGAATAGAGAATGCATGTGTCAAAAAAAATAATACAGTTCCTGGAAATACTTTTGCTGTATTCACCATGATGTTACCCTTTGGTCTTGGGTAGCTTTTCTTCTGTGCTCCATCATATATATATATATATATATATATATATATATATATATTTATTTATTGATTTATTTATTTATTTCTGTTCAGTTTTAGGTGACTATACAATCTGCCACTGCAGGAATTTTATTTCACATTGGCAGGCTGTCATGTGGCATCATTATTGTATATTGCTTTTTCTCCCCACTTTTATTTTTCCAATTACATGTCATGGTAGTGTTCAATATTCAATTTTGTAAGATTTTGACTTCCAAATTCCCCGCCCCCTCACTATTCCCCAAGACAGCATGCAATCTGTTATAGGCTATGCATGTACAGTCATATTAAACATATTTCCACATTAGTTATATCATAGAATCTTGAGCCTGCTTTCCTCATCAATTGCAATATATTCTTGATTCCTGATTCAGCTGTTGTCACCAGTTGTTTTAAGCATGCTGATAAGATACCAATGAGAATCCAGAATCCTCCAAACCCTTCAAAGCTCATAATCCTCCTCTTTCTTGAGGGGTAGAGAGGAAAACATGAATGAAGATGCAGCGCTCTGCTCCCTTTATCTGATTCCTTCTTGGAGTAACTCTCTTCTCTGTTGCTAGACACTTGAAATCTCTCAGTTCCAATTCATTTAATGGTTTTATATGGGCTCAAGAGGCCATGACCAAGTTTCTCAGTCTATCCAAATAGACCTCCTGTCACACCCAGGGAGGTTTTCAGGTCTTGTTCACAATGAGTAGGTAGGATATGAAGTGGATAGAATGATGGACTTGGAATCAGGAAGATCCGAATTTAAATCTTGCCTCAGACATTTACTAATTGTGTGACCATGAGTAATTCATTTAACCCATCTCTTCCTCATCTGTAAAATATGTATCAAAATACCAAACACTTCATTTCAGGTATTGTTAGGATCAAAGGAAAACTAAATCTCTTTGCAAATCTTAAAATTCTCTACGAATGTTTATAATGATGGTTAGGATTATTTTTGTTCACATGTATAAATAAGACAGTTATTACCTGTTCTTACCTGTTAAATGTACCAAACTTTAGTGTCTTGACACTTACTAGAGATGGGCTAGGCTAACTGTCTGAACTGAATCTTTTTATTCTTTTTTGTTATCAACTTAACAATTACCAAAAGACATTTCCCTATACAAAGAAGAGCAAATGAAATTATAAACTTGTGTTGTGTACAGTTTGGTTTTTTATGTGTATATTAAAATTTTCAAATAGTGACTAAATTTCCTTATTTTGTCTCATTACAAACTTACTTTTTGTTTAATTTTGGATATTTTAGTGCATGCTACTGGCCATTTCTTTCCCTATCTGAGCTCTACCCCTACCCACCAAATCACTCTCCTTCAGTAGAAGGTTATCTTCCTTGCAATACATTAGTATAGCCAGGTAAAACAAGTGCATCAATAAAATATCAACTAATCTAAGTATTTGTCATATACTTATCATGTACCAGGAACTTTGCTAGTCACTGGGTATATAAATTCCAAAAAGGAATCAATCTTGACTCATATAGATCCCTACATATGTACATATGAATAAATACAAATAAATACAAGATAGTTATTGAAGCCACTAATATAACAACAACAATAATAATAGGCAGTTAGTTGGTTCAGTAGAGAGAGTGCTGTGACCAGTTCATATTTTTCTTGGAAGCTTTTGATGCAGGAGTTATGACTTTGTTGTCCTCCTCCAGTTCCATGCTTTGATCCTTTTTGTCCCCCCAAAAGGATTGTATGGTCTGTTTGTGCTTCCTCTGCTTGCTCATATTGCCAGCCAATTATTTGACTTTTGAGATTTTTGCCATGGTAGAACTCTGCTTATAGAATGGAGAGAGCTTTGTCCCAAATCACGGGTTTTCACAGCTGCCAGAGCTATTAGTTGGGTGCCCACTCTGCAGCCCCACAAACTCTGGCACACTAGCTACATATCCCAGGACTACCCCCCACCCCTGCCAAAACCATGATCCATATCCAAGCAGGTTAAAGCAAGAGTTATTACCCTCTGAATGGTTGCTTGGTCCCCCTACAATTTGCAGGCAAGGAACTCTGGAAGCAACCATGCTGCAGTAGCTGCAGCCACTGCATCTCCTCTACTTGTCACCCAGGGGGCAGAAGATGGACCCGGGCTCTTATGTCTGTTTCTGACAGAGTTCCCCACTGACCTTTTTCATTGTCTTTGGCATTTATGGTTTGAGAAGTCTGGAAACCACCATAGCTGCTGGTGATTCACTCTTCTGAAGTCTGCTCTGGCCAGTCTGTGCTGCCCTGGGGCCAGAACTGCAGTTCATGGGTGACTGTGCTCCGTTCCCAGTGTGCTACAATAGACCTTTCCTGTTGGCTTGATAGGCTGCCTTCAGCAGATTTTTTCTCGCTGTCTCTTTGTGGTTTCTTTAGCTTTAAAACTTGTTTAGAGTTATTTTTTTTTTACTGGTATTGGAAGTGGTTGGGGCTAGAGCTGATGCCAAGTTTGTGCTTTTACTCTGCCATCTTGGCTCCTACCCTAGACATTGAATTTCTGATATCACTGGAAGAGTTTAAAATATCCAATACATGGTGATGGTGATGAGGGGCTGAAACTCAATGGAGAGAATGGACTAGATATAGAGATCTACAAGTCACATACACAGAAATGATAGAGAAAAGAATAAACATTGGAACCATTTGTGATAATGTATGTCATATTCCAAATTTAAAGGCCACCATCTTTCCAACAAGAGTCAGTGACTTGCTTCATCATCAGTTTCCCGGATCTTTTGAGCTCAAAAGGATTCATGTTATGTTGGGTAGGAATAGAGCCAGGGAGTAACAGTATGAATTCCTCAGTTCTGCCATGGATAGATTTTCTCTGCTGTACCTTTATGAATTGAGGAATGAAACCTTGAAAGCCTCCCCTATCTTCCAGGTCTTGGAGAAGTATGACAGGGAGAAAATAAGCTGAAAGAAAAAAAAAGAAAGAAAGAAGTGGTAAATAGGGTGAAAGACAGCCTGCTGCAACTAGTCCATGGGTTCATTCTTCTTTTTAAAACATTGTTGGTTGCATTATTCCAAACCAAGTGTGCAAGCTAACAAGACAGAAAGCATCCATCTGCAAGTAATATGCACAACTCACCCTGTGGAGAATGTTAATTATGTTTTTATAGGGAGACAGGGAGCCCTGGTTTTTTTTAAGCGCAAAGCCATGCTGAAAATGATGGCCTTAGGTAGGAATGCTAAACAGTCTTCAAATTTGTATTACTTGCTTGGCATGTTGTTCTGGGAGGAAGGAAAAAAAGAAAAAAATATTCTAGAATTTGATCTGTCTATGCAAGAGCTCATTTGTATGTTCCACTTCACCCCTCTCACAGTCTTTTGTTGCCACAGGTGCTCGACTCTGATGAAGAGCTGATGCATACCACTAATTCCTCTGGAAAATCCATGCTCCTGGAAATCAGAGCTCACAGAGCATCCATAATGGATGGTCCATCCTAGTTAGGAAATACAAGAGCTGAGTAGAACATGCTAAATAGAGGTAATTGTTAGAAGACTGCCATTCACTATGTGTTTTATTTTGCCCAGTAGCATTTTCCCTTTCTAAAAGGGCATCACTTACTGTTATATGAGCCTTGAAAGATCCAGGCAGCATGTCTTGGGATTAAAAGATGGTTGATTAAATAAGACATAAGGTAGATCTCAATTTATTCATGTATGTAGTAGTAGCAGTAGCAGTAGCAGTAGCAATTAGTAGTGGTAGTGGTAGTAGTAGTAGTAGTAGTAGCAGTAGTAGTCGTCGTCATGGTGGTGGTGGTAGAAGTAGCAATATTAGTACTAGTACTAGTAATAGCAACAACAGCAGCAGCAGCAGTAACAGAGCCAGCAAGTGTACTGTAGACCCCACATTTTATCTGTGAAGATACGCTTTCCATTCATGCAGACATGCAACTATCCTACAATATATAGGCTTAGAAAGTTTCCTGAAGTCCCTGGCAGGTAAATGACTTCCTAGGGTCAAACAGCCAGTATGCATCAGGGGCAGGAATTGAATCCAGGGCCTCATAATGACAAAGCCAACACACACGCAACCGTAGCATACTGTCTCTGTTTTTATTGTGATAGTAGTCATCTAAGTAATTGTATACACACATTTGAGGGGCAGCATGGTATGGAGGATACAGACACACAGCCTGAGGGGAAGAATAAACATTTATATAGCATCCACATGTGCCAGGTACTGTGCTAAGCACTTTTTACAAATATTCTCTCATTTGCTCATGTCAACAATTCTGGGAGATAGATACCATTGCTACCCCCATTTTACAGTTGAAGAGACTGAGGCAAACAGAAGTGAAATTGACTTGCCAAGAGTCACACAGCTTTTATGTGTCTGAGGTCAAATTTGAACTCAGATCTTCCTGACTCCAGGGCTAGCTATATTCACTGAGCCACTAGCTACACGAAAGTCAGGCAGACCTGGGACCTGGGCATACTTCCTTGGAAATACAGTTGCTGTGTGACTTGGGACAAGGTACCTAACCTTACTCAGGCAAATATGAAAGTCTTTGTTTATTGAATCATAGGCAGGTTGGATCTGAATTGTTAGAATGAGTCTCATTTTGGAGAGGAGTTCCTTAATAATAATTAGTTAGCATTTGCATAGTGTTGTAAGGTTTATAAAGCACTTTACAAAGATTCCGTTTTATCCTAATAGCCCTAGAAGGTAGGGTATTGTTATTAACCCCATTTTACAAAAGAGGAAAATTGAGACTAAGAGAGGTTAAATGATTTGCCCAGGGTCACACAATCAGTATTTGAGACCAGGTTTGTACTTGAGATTTCCTGATTCAGATCCAATGTTCTATTAACTTTAGAACCTGGTAGCCTCCTTCAGCTCATTCATATAATGTTCTGTTATTTTTAGCAAGAAATTATAATTATGATTAATACAATTATCATTATTCATTATAGTAAATAGTATTTTATTTTTCCAATTACATGTAAAGATAGTTTTCAGCATTCATTTTTTGTAAGATTTTGAGTTTCAAATTTTTTTTTCCCTCCCTCCTTCTGATTCCTCTTCCCCAAAATGGCAAGCAATCTGAGATAGGTTATAAATGTGCAATCATGTAAACATATATCCACATTAGCTATGTTGTGAAAGAAAAAGAGAAAAGTCACAAAAAGACCCCCTCAAAAATTAAAAATATTATGCTTTGATCTGCCTTTACACTCCATATTTCTTTCTCTGGATGTGGATAGCATTTTTAATCATGGGTCTTTTGGAATTGTCTTGGATCATGGCTGAGAAGAACTAAATCTCTCAGAGTTGATCATAACACCATGTTTCTGTTACTATGTACAATGTTCTCCTGGTTCTACTCACTTCACTCAGAATCAGTTTATATAAGTCTTTCCAGATTTTTTCTGAAATCCACCTGCTCATCATTTCTTACAGCACAACAGTATTGCATTAAATTCATATACCACAACTTGTTCAGCCATTTCCCAATCAGTGGGCATCCCCTCCATATACATTTATTGACCACCACAGAAAGAGCTGCTATAAATATTTTTGCACATAAGGGTCCTTTTCCCTTTTTCATCATCTCTTTGGGATACAGCACTAGAAGTGGTATTGCTGGATTTAAGGTTATACACAGTTCGATTGCCCATATACTATTCTGTTAAGTCAGGTTCATGTTTTCACTTATTAGAATTCTAAGGTCCACTCCCTTGTGGAAAGGATGGAAAAATTAACTCATTCATACATCATTTTTGGTAAGATATCTGTCAAGAAGAAGTAATTGTTGAGTGAAATAGTAAACAAATTGAAGCTTGAAGAGTTCCATTAAACTACAAGGTATTTCCCTCATATACACTCAAATATTTGTAGCAGGACATTTGTGGCAGCAAGTAACTTGAAACAAAGTGGATGCTTGTTGACTTTAGAATAGCTAAACAAATTGTGCTACATGAATGTAGTAAGACATTATTGTGCTGGAAGAAATGATGAAATTGATGAACAGGTAGCACCATGGAAAGACTCTTGTGAACTGAAGCAAAGTGAAGCAAGCAGAATAAGGAAAGCAATCTACACAATGACGACAATCATAGAAATGGAAACAACAGCAAAATCTGAGTGCCATAAAATTACAATGACCAAATCTGGCCTCAAAGAAGAAATCTGAAGTCACTTCCACCTGCCTCTTTGTAGAAAGTAGGGGATGGTGTATATGGAACACTGAATATAAAGGTAGACTTTTATTCATGATGCAAAAGATAAAGCACTGCTCCTCAAAGATCTGAGTTCAAATCTGGCCTCAGATACTCAGTAGCTGTTCGACCTGGGGCAAATCACTTAACATTGATATGTCTCAGTTTCCTTCTCCATAAAATGGGGATAATAATACATCTGCCTCCCAGGGTTGTCATGAATATCAGATGAAATCATATTTGTAAAATACCTAGCACAATTCCTGGCACATACTAGATACTATGTAAATGTTTGCTGCTTTTATTAGCCTTATTTTGCTGAACTGTTTTTCCATCTCTTTTGTTCTTTTTTTATAAGACATAATTTTCTGGGATGAAAGGAGGAAGACATTGAAAAGTAGTTGTTACATAAAAACAAAATCTATCAATGCCAAATTACTATGGTTGGCAACAACTAGTGTTTTCTTGTCCTCTGGGATATTTGTGTGCATTGTTCCCTTAACAATACACTGAGATTTCAGTCAACACACTGGAAGCCTTCATTTGATTCTTTTTAAAAATATTTTGTGAATATCATTGCAACATATGAGTGGTCCATCTGGGACCGTGAGCTTTTGCTATATGATTGTCCCATCTCCATTTCTACTCTGATATGTCCTTGATAATGTTTCTCTAATTCTACTTCTTTCTAAAACATTGTTTGTAAAGTACTATAGCCCACCTCCAAACACCATGACTCTTTGCAAGGCCCTTTGGATTATGTATAATATTTATTCTTCTGAGGTAGTCCCTGATTCATTGCTATCTAACTGTCCTTCCTTCCTTCCTTCCTTCTTTCTTTCCTTCCTTCCTTCCTTCCTTCTTTCCATCCTTTCTTCTTTCTTTCCTTCTGAAGGGTTGGGAAAGGTTTCCTATAAAAGATGGGGTTAAAGTTCTTTGTTACCATGAAAAGTACTAGTATAAAATATTGTGATGTATATGAAGATTTTTTTTGTAAATGAGCCCCTTGGGGCACATGACTAACTGGAATTTATGGGTCAAAATATATAGATATTTTATTTAACTTATTTGCATAATTTTAAATTTCATGCCATTCCAGAATGATTGTATCAATTTGCAATAATATATTAGTTTCTAGAACCCCTCTAATACTGACTACCTTGGTTACATAGTGTGTTCTATCAAAATGTATACAAAGCCTAGTACTTTCAATGGTAGCTTAAAAATAGCTAACAAAATAGATAGTCATTGGACTTCTGATTTCACCATTTGGAGAATTCCCAGGTGAGGAATCTCCTGTTACCAGTGAATATCTGAAACTTCTAGGCAGTCTGTAGTTTTAAATAGCTGCCCATGACATTAAGAGACCAAATGACAACCAGAGTAACATAGCTAATACGTGTTAGCCTTGGAACTCGGACCTTCTGGGGTCTAAGATTGGCTTTTAATGAACTAGCTCTTGAGAACAGATTATTAAATTTTCTGGGTGAGCATTTACACCTTGTAAATCTGCAAATCAGGGTTTGATTTTATTGTTTTATTGATTGTCTAGGAGTGGGGAATCTGCAGCCTTGAGGCATTTTAAAAAATAAAAATCTTTTAATAGAAGGAATTGTTCTGTGAAGTTTGGATTCAGTCAAAGGGATGCACTTGAGGACCTAGAGGGCCACATGTGGCCTTGAGGCCACAGGTCCCCCATCCCTGGGACTCTATACATGGAAAAAAAGTTGATGATACTGATTAAACTTGAAAGTGCACTATACTTTTCTTGTTGTTGTTCAGAAAGCTGATTATTCATCATCCCTAAAATGAAGGGGTTATTGTACATGGCCCCTTCAGGTCTCTTCCAGTTCCAAATATATGATTCTATCGTTAAAGTCTTTTATGATTCTATCATTAAAGCCTTTTAATGGTTCTGAGAATTGTTTATGGGCTCTCTACTTTGCAAAACTTCTCTCAAGTGAGAATGGCAAACCTACATGTTTTGAGCCTGGGCTTTGCTTATTTTCCTAGGCTCCCTTTCCCTAGCAAGTGATCTTTTAGACAGGCTTTTGTTCTTGACAGTTTTTAGTCTTAAAAGTGCATGAGGATTAATGATACAATTGCCTGTAAAGCACTTTGAGCTCTGGGGAGCAGGAAAGTAATGTAAGTGCAAAGAATTATTCCCCTACACAAGCCAGTGCTAGATTTTTAAATTAAAATCCTTTTTAAAGAAGAGCAAGTTTGTGATAAAATTCAACAGTCATCAAGAAGTTCAGTTGAGGTTAAATGCTTTTCCTTGATACTGGGATGGGCAAGAGTTGTCAAAGGAGTATCACAGACTCGAAGAATTTTAGAATTCGAAGTGGCCTTTGAAATTGTCTCATATAGCCCCTTCGTTTTAAAGATACAAACACTGGCTCACAGAGAAACTAATTATAAGGGCTGAGTGACTTATCCAAGGTCATACAACTTGTTAGTAGAAATGTGACAGTCTATAATTAAGAGCTAAACTTTGTGATACCAATTATAAGTACTGTAGCATTTTAGCGGAGAATTAGATGGAGGTAGAGGTAGTCAGAAGTGACTTCTTACAGGAGGTACAGTATCTGGTTCTTGGTAGACAAAAATAAATGTTTATTGAATTGAATTGAATTGAATTGCACTTTGGAACTGAGCTGGGCTTTATGATAGGTCAGATTTGGAGAGCCATAAAGATATTCTGTGGGCAGCTATATGGTGCAGTGGATGGAGTGCCAAGCTTAGGGTGAGGGAGAATCATTTTACCTGGTTCAAATCTGGCCTCACACACTTATTAGCTCAGTAAGTCACCTCAGTTCCTTCATCTGTAAAGTGAGCTGGAGTAGAAAAATGACAAAATACTTCAATATCTTTGCCAAGAAAATTCCAAAAATAGGGTCCTGAAGAGACAGGCTCAGCTGAAAGATGACTGAACAACAGGAGCGGAAGCAACAACAACCATAACAAGGCATTCTGGGTTTGTTTATTGGTTATCTTCCCCCATTGGACTGTACTTCATAGTACCTTGAAGGCAGGTACTATCTTTTGCCTTTTTGTATCTTTAGTATTTTGCACAGTACCTGGCACATAGTAGGCACTTAATAAATGTTTACTGATTGGTTAATTGATTGGTTGATTGATTGGGGACACTTGACCAGCTATGTGGAAATAGGAATGGGAGGTTTAAGGAGCAGGAAGGACATGAAATTGGCTGATGCATACGTGTTCAGTAGTAAATAGAGTTTCTAAAACCCATAAAAGTTTTCTAGTTGAAGTTAATCTCTTGGGTATTTTTGCTTTGAGCAGAAAGGTCTCGGTTTAACACTTAGTTTTAAGGATTGCTTGTCCTTAAGAGATTTTTAAGTGACCCAGGTCCCCTTATCAATTTGCCAAAAGACACAGATTATCTATTTAATTAAATCCCTCTCTAACCAGTGAAAACTGCCCATAGCTCACAAAATCCAAGAAAACAACTATGAATACATGTAACATTCCTAAAGAAACTTATGTTGAAGGATGCAAAGCACTTTTTGAGATAGAGCCAATATTTGAGATATGTAAGCAATGGGAAGATCACAAGATATTGAGCTAGAAAAGACTTTAGAGACAGGACCAGGGATCAAGATTAGAAAGGGAATATTGAAATTTTTAGGAAGAGAGTATTGAAATCAGGGAGTCCACAGCACTTATTTTGCAGGTGAGGAAACCGAGGCCCAGGGAGATTAAGTAATGTGTCCAGTGTAGCCCAAGAAGCAAGGTACAGAGCCAGTATTGAAATGCAAGTAGCTTAACTGACAGCTCAGTGTTCCCTATAGCACACCATACTTAACAAGGAAAATTCATACAGGAAAGCTTCAGACCAGAGATTTTAGGTGACACTCTAAGGCTAAAAGGTGCAGAGAATGGGACAACTTGGATTTGTAGAAAAAGTTTCCCCCCACCCAGGAGTTATCCATACTAATGAAATCATAAGCCTAGTCTCAGTCTTTGTGTACTTAGCTAACTATGTTTTGATAGGAAACCATTCAATCAATAAAACATTTGTTAAGCATTATTCCGGGCCATCTCCAATCATCTTGACTTTTGTCCAGTCATTGGACTCTGATGACTCTGGAGGGAAGAGTGAGGGTGAAGACTTTGCATAGCTCTGACTCACTTAAATCCAATTCACTGCAAGTCAAGATTCACCCTTGTATGTCACTGGGCCTCTTCAATAATGAGGAGTAGCAACAATTTATTAAGCACCTACTCTGTGCTGTGCTTTGTGCCAGGCACTTAGTAATTCAAAATCGAGAGAGTTTCCTTCCTGCAGATTAAAGCCTACTGTGGATACCTTAAGTGATAAGTCTACTCCTGAGCAGTGTGGCAAACTGAGAAGAGCTGTAGCCCAGACTCCAAAGACAAGTTTCAAATATTACCTTTGTCACTTACTCTCTATGTGATTTTAGGCAAAGTATCAACCCTCCCAGGGCCTCAGTTTTGTCATCCATACAGTGAGGGGTGAGGTTTTTGGTTCCTTTCTAGTCAGTAGTGTGCTGGTAAATATTTACTAACTGGTTCTCTGAAAAAAATGTATCCAAGACACTTTTAAGTTTAATCTGCATATTAACATTTCATCACTTTCTCAAACCCAATCACCAGAACAATACATTAAGCTCTAATTTGTAGGTTTGCCAATTTCTGAGGTATAAATGCCCTCAGTGAAAATTTGACAATGGAGTCAGTTCAAGCTGCCTCCAGCACACCCTGCTTCCGGTTCTAATTCTATGGTCCTCTGATTCCAATGGGAACTGAGGCTCATTGTATCAAGGAGCATTGTCCAATTTGCATGGCTACTAATCATAGCATGGGGTCCTTGCCTAGCTTACATCAGCAGAAAAGTGCTATGAAAACAGGTAGACTCCCTTGATGTGTCACCCTCTGAGTACAGCCCATGTTTGAGGTATAGTGTACTTAGAGCCCATTCACCCTAGGTGATGTATTGCTTTTTGCCATTTATTTGGAGGAAATAGTTCAATGGAAAAGATATTTAACTTAACAGAATGCAAAATGAACAAGGAGATAGCTGTCTCATACACTTAGGTGTACATTCTCCCGCAGGTGGCCATGCTAACAGGAGAGGGAGAGAGATAGCCCATTATGGACAGTGGCTGCACAACAGAGTCAGCCAATGGATCCAGCGAGCTGAAAGCTCCATTGATGTCATCTACTCCTCCACTGGGCTATACTGCTCTCCCTGCTGGGCAGCTCCATTTTGTTGCTCCCTGATGCTTCCCTTTCTTTCCCCATTTTGTTATGAGTTCATGTATTGGAAAGAACATGAATTTGGGTTCAAATAATGTGAGTTTGAGTCCTTGCTTTTCCACTTAATGCATCTATGGATTCCTATAAATCATACTTCATCTATTGGATCTTATCTTTGCCTACAAAATGAGGACTTTGTAATAGATGACTTCTGAGGTCCCTCACAACTCTAAATCCTATTTCCTTAAGAAAGCCTACAGGAGATTAAAACCAGCTGTGTATGTATTTGATGACAAGACTAATGACTAATCCTGAGCATCATGGCATTCTGAGAAGAGTGATGGTTTTGGACTCAAAAGACTGGATTACAATATTACTTTTGTCACTTATACGAGTGATCTTAGACAAACCAATAAACTTCTCACTATTCCAAACCTTATCACAACTCCAAAATAGAGAAGGAGGATGGTAAAGGAAAAAGAAAAATGCAAATAAAGGGAAGAAAATGCAAGAATTATATGGGAATTAGCCCTACAGTTGTATTGCTGTCACTGGAAATAGAAGGATATTTCCACTCAAACTAGTGACCTATCTTATTTAGTAAGCTGTTCAAAAAGCATTTATTACTTAAAAATGTATCTGGCACTATGCTAAGTATGAGGGATGAAAATAGAGGGAAAAATGTCTCTGCCCTCAAGGAGCTGACCTTCTAATAGAGGAGATGGCATTTATATAAGAACATACAAGACATTCACAGAGTATATGGAAGGTAATCTTAGAGAGGAAGATATGAGGATCTGGGGAAATAGGGATAGGCCTCCTGCAGAGGATGGGTTGTGAGGTGTCTTGAAGGAAGCCACGGGAATTAAGAGGTAGGAGTGAGGAGTAAAAGCATCTCAGGTGTGGGAGAGAGCTGGTGCAATAGAAAATGTAGTCTCTTGTGGACAGATCCTCAAGCAGGCCAGTATAACTGCATCATAGAGTATGTAGAAGATAGCAAAGTGTAAGACTAGAAAGGTAGGAAAGTTTCAACTTAGGAATAGCTTTAAATATGCAATTTAAATACTCAATTGAAAATTTGATATTAGATCCTAGAGTTAATATGGAGTCACTAAAGTTTATTGCTTATGGGAGGGATGTGGTTAAGTCATATATGCCAACTTGTGGACTATAGCATGCTAGGTTCTCAACCTGAGGAGCTCATCTTCCAATGTTATGCCTTATAATACTATCTAGGGAGTTTTCTTAACAAAGATTCTGGAGTGGTTTGGTGTTTCCTTCTCCAGTGGGTCACTTTTTGTCAGAACTTTTCATTATGACCTGTCTATCTTGAGTAACCTTGCATGGCAGAACTCATAGTTTCATTGAATTATACAAGTTTTTCTGCCACAAAGAGATAATGATCCAAGAGGGAGGATCTGTTGTTCAGGGAATGGTGCAGTCATATCTATATTTTAGGAAAATCACTTTAGTACTCAAGTGGAGGATGGATTAAAATGGAGAGAAATTTGAGCCAGGAATTAGACTTGGCAAGGAGAAAGACAACTTCTTTTTCTGAGATTGGCATGAAGCTGAAAGTGGAAAATGTCTGAATGATGAGAAATGAGAAGGAGGAAGAGGAGGAGGGAGAGGAAAGAAGGAGCCCTTTGCCTCTATTGTATTTGGTGAAGTATGTGTACATATGTAAAGAGTAATAATCTACTGAAATATAATGGATAGGAAATAGAACTGCATGGCCTCATAGGTCCCTTATGTCTCCCAGAAAGCCATATTTCCACTTACTTGCAAGTTCCTTGAATTTGTTGCTTTGATAGGATCCATTGTCTTTCATTGTCTAATGAGACACAAAAATCTTAAATTACAAATACCTAGTGGAGGTATTACATGATGAAACTCATTCACTCAACTCCAATCAATCAGTTAATATCACTGGAAGAACTTTTTCCTCTTTTGATTTAGTGCTAGAGAACAAAATGTACCTAAAAAGCATAGAATGTCTAAAAGGGACGGAAGGGTTTTCACCTAAGGAAAAGGCTCTTGCTTAAGTGTTTAATAGTATAACTTCTGTTCTCAGAGAATTCATAGATAACACTGGAAGAAATTCAGTTCAACTATCACATTTTGCAGATGAGAAAACAGAGGCCAAGAGAAGTCAAACTTCTCAAAGCCCCATACTGTCAGTATACAAAGACATTTGATTCATTGAATCAGGAGATTTAAAGATAAAAGGGATGTCAAAGATTTCCTAGTCTATTTTTCTTCTTTTACAGATAAAGATGAAGTTCAGCAACTTGCCTAATTAGGTAATTAACAGTTGGCTTTTGTCTATCACAATTAAGTGTTACTTAGAATAAAGGAATTAAAAAAAGAGTTATACTGTCTTATAAAACTATGACTAAGCATACACTATAGTTTTGGGAAAATATGCCAAAACAGCTAATTATAACTTATTCCATGAGCATTTTTCCTTATTTATATTTTTAAATGTACAAGTGGCATCAAGGCTTCAGAAATCCCTTAAGGTTTGGTTGTTTTGTGAGGCAAGCATGGTTAAGTGACTTGCCCAGGGTCACATAGCTAGTTAAGTATCAAGTGTCTGAGACCTGATTTTAGCTCTGGCCTCCTGACTCCAGGGGCTGGGCTCTATCTACTGCACCACCTAGATGAAGCTTTTTCTCTTCCCTTCTTCTTCCCTTCCCTTTCCCTTCCTTTTCGCTTCTCTCTCTCTCTCTCTCTCTCTCTCTCTCTCTCTCTCTCTCTCTCTCTCTCTCTCTCTCTCTCTTTTGGAGGCAGTGGAAAGGTTCTATTTTAAAGCACAATAATAACTAACAACACCAAAGACTATTTTTTGAGATTCTCAGGTTTAGAGAAGAGGTGTTTACAGTAAGCTGAAAGTTAATTTGCACAATAAGGTGGTTTCTATGCATTATATCTTTAAACAAAGATGCATACAGATATATGCACATTCTCACAACTTAAAGATATTATATTTCCCCAAGTTTCTAGGAATTAGTAAAGGCTTGATTATATTTTTAATGACTAAGAAATTAGCCAATGAAGGCTAAATATTGACCTTTATATGTGGCATGCAAACTAGGAAAATTTATAGGTCTAGGATTTATATTTTTATTTAAAAATACAAGTAATTGATTTTTGCCTGTGGTGCACTTGTCTGGCAAGTGTTTCCTTAAACATGACATTAAATAAAAAAGGTGGGAGGGAAATATTTTTATCATTCTGAATGTTGGCAGATTTTTAACACTCCTGTTTTCAATCCCAATGCCCATTTCTCTTGAAACACGTATGTTGTCCTTAAATGACCTTTCTTAAAGAAACTTACTGTGTGCTTTCCTTAAGTAATAAACTTTTAAAACATTTCATAAGTGACTTTCGGTGGAAAAAGTATTTTCTAATGTTGATGTCTTCTTTTTCTCCTATCATTCATTAATATGGAAAGTTTGTGAAATTTAAATTCAAATGCAAAATTCACAAGTCTTTTGAACACTAAATTTTATTTGCTACTGATCCAATTACGAAAAGTCCTTTTAAGGATCTTTCTTTTTATCAAAAAAAAAAAAAAAAGACCATTTGTTTCTTTTGTCTGGTGGAAACACAATAAAGAAATCCTCAGTAAATAAATAAATAAATAAATAATTGACAAGTGGAGGTGAGCTACAAACCAAGTCTCCTAAATGAAAGCTCAGCTTTCTTTCCACGATGTCATAGAGTGCCAGTAGAGAAGGCATGCTGAGTTATTATTCCATCAAGTATATGAATTTTAAGTGTTCGGTTCTCACTTTGACCTCATATCCAAAAATATACTTAAGCAGGTTGAATGTTTCTAATCAGAGATGCAGTCTCTGATATAAAAGAGAACTAAATTGTCTAGGTCAGAAGTGGGAAACCTGTGACCTCCAGGTCCATAATCTTGGGCACATTAACCTTGTGTCCTAATCCTTTAGGAGAATTGGCCATGGTTGTAAACTTTATTATACACTTGAACACCCATGTGACCCACCCTTTGTGACTTCTGTCAGCCTCAATTTTCCTCATCTGTAAAATGGGGATAATAATAGCATCTACTTCCCAAGGTGGTACTGAGGACATGACAATTGGAAGCAGGAAGGTAGCACTGTGGATAGAGCACTCGGTCTGGAGTCACTAAGACCTGAGTTCAAATCTAGCCTCATATACTTAGAAACTGTGTGACTATAGATAAGTCATTTAACTTCTATCTGTCTCAGTTTTCTTGACAATAAAATTTAGAAAAAAATAGCACCTACCTCCCAGGGTTGTTGTGAGGATCAAATAAGATATTTGTAAAGTACTTAGCATATTGCCTAGAATATAATAGGTGTTTTATTATTATTATTATTATTACTTAACTCTTTTACTTCTAAATGGGACAACTCCTTTTTTACACTGAGTGTATTGGAAAAGACTCTCCATAATCAAAGTGCATACCCTGCATTCTACTCCTCATCATCATAATGCAGAGCCAATGCACTGTGTACTGGGAGACGTTCAGAGACAATTTCCCCCAGTAAAAAAGGATTCTTCCAGGACCATCTGAGGCCTGAGCAGACCTCAGGAGAGTGAATCACCAACAGTTGTGGCAGTTTCTAGACTTCTCAACCCATAAATGCCAAAGACAAAGTAAAAGTTCATTGTGGAACTCTGTTGGAATGCGGGATGGAATAGCAAAGCCTGGCCCCTGCCCCCAGGGTGAGAAGTGGCCAAGGTGCTGGCCTGCAGAGAGTAGGGGGGACCAAGCAAACATTCAGAGGGTAATCACTCTTGCTTTAACCTGCTTGGATCTGGATCTAGTTCTTGGGTGGTGGTCCTGTGGTGTGTGACCACTAAGACAGAGCTTGTGGTGTCCATCTCATAACTCTGGCAGCTGCGAGAACCCCAGCTATTTTGGACAAAGCCCTCCATTCAGAAGGATAGTTCTACTGTGGCAAAGAGCTTAAAAGTCAAGTAATTGGCTGGCAATATGACCAAGCAGAGGAGGCACAAATAGACCATACAACCATTTTTGAGTACAAAAGGATCAAGGCATGGAGTGAGAGGAAGATAGCAAAGTCAGAACTCCAGCATCAAAAGCCTCCAATAGAAATATGAATTGGTGACAGGCAACGGAGGAGCTCAAGAAGGATTTTGAAAATCAAGTAAGAGAAGTGAAGGGAAAAATGGGAAGAGAAATGTGAATGATGCAGGAAAATCACGAAAAGTGAGTCAACAGCCTGCTAAAGGAGACCCAAAAATACACTGAAGAAAATAACACCATAAAAATAAACTCAAATGGCAAAAGAGGCCCAAAAGGCCAGTGAGGAGAAGAATGCCTAAAAAGCCAAATTTGCCAGATAGAAAAAGGAATGTCAAAAACTCACTGAAGAGAATAACTCCTCTAAAATTAGATTGGAGCAATTGGAAGCTAATGACTTTATGAGAAATCAAGATACTATAAAACAGATCCAAACAAATGAAAAAATAGAAGGCAATATGAAATATCTCATTGGAAAAACTACTGACCTGGAAAATAAATCCAGAAGAGAAAATTTAAAAATTATTGGATTACCTGAAAGCCATGATAAAAAAAAAGCCTAGACACCATCTTGCAAGAAATTATCAAGCAAAATTGTCCTGATATTCTAGAACCAGAGGGCACAATAGAAATTGAAAGAATTCACCTATTGCCTCCTGAAAAAGATGCCAAAAAGAAAACACCTAGGAATATTATAACCAAATTCCAGAGGCCCCAGGTCAAGGAGAAAATACTGCAAGTAGTCAGGAAGAAACAATTTGAGTATTGTGGAAACACAATCAGGATAACACAAGACCTAGCAGCTCCTGAATTAAGGGGCTGAAGGGTTTGGAATATGGTATTCCAGAGGTCAAAGGAGCTAGGAGTAAAACCAAGAATCACCCACCTAGCAAAGCTGAATATAATGCTACAGTGGAAAATATGATCATTCAATGAAATAGAGGATTTTCCAGCATTCTTGATGAAAAAAACAGAGCTGAACAGTAAATTTGACTTTCAAATACAAGAAGCAGGAGAAGCATAAGAACGTAAACAGGAAAAAGAAACTATAAGGAACTTATTAAAGTAGAATTATTTACATTTGTAAATGGAAAAATGATAATTATAACTCATAAGACTCTTCTCAGTATGAGGATAGTTGAAGGGAATATATATATGTATATATGTATACATACGTATATGTATACATATACATATGTATACATATACATATGTATACCTATACATACACATATACATACATATATACATATGTATACATATACATATATGTATACATACATATATATCTGTATAGGAGGGTGTATGTATATATAAATATATATGTGAGTGTGGGTATATGTATGTTCATGTATACATAGAGGGTACCGGATGAGTTGAATATGAAGGGATGATATCTAAAAAATAAAATTAAGAGGTGAGAGAGGAATTTATTTGGAGGAGAAAGGGAGAGATAGATTAGGGTAAATTATCTCATATAAAAGAGGCAAGAGTAAACTGTTACAATGGAGTGGAAGAGCAGGAAGGTGAAAGGGAATGGGATAACCTTATTCTCATTGAATTTGGCTTAAGGGGGGAATAACATACACACTCAATTAGGTATCTTACCCTTAGAGGATAAGAGGAGGGATGATAGAAGGGAGGGCAGACTGGGGAAGAGGGTAGTTAGAAGGAAACATTTTTTAAAAGGGATAGGATCAAAAGAAAAAATAGAATAAGTGGGGGGCGGGATAGTATATAGGGAAATATAGTTAGTCTTTTACAATATTACTACTATAGAAATGATTTGGGTAACTAACTACACATGTACCACCTATATTGAATTGGTTATCTTCCCAGTGGGGGCGGGTGAGGAGGGAAGAAGGGAAAAAAAAATTTAGAACTCAAAGTTTTAAAAACAAATGTTTTAAAAATTGTTTTTAACATGCAACTGGGAAATAAGATATACAAGCACTGAGGTATAGAAATCCATCTTGCCCTATTAGAAAGTTAGGGAGGTGATGGGGGAGAATATAAGGGAGAACATATTGGGGGAAGTATTCAGTAGGCTTGCTATTTTAGGGTGGGGGATAGGGGAAAGATGGGGAGAAAAAATTGTAATTCAAAATCTTGTGGAGATAAATGTTGAATACTAAAAGTAAATAAATACATTTATTTAAAAAAATAATTAAGTATCTAAGACCAGCTTCAGCGTCTTAAAAAAAAAATAAGATTCTTCCAACCCATTGCAGCCTCTGATAAGTAAAATGGGTTTTTTTGGTGCTTGAGGAGAAGAAAAAAAAATCAGTGCTTCCTTAACATTCTAGGTTTCACATGAAAAGAGTCCCAGGGTCCAATCCTATGCAGCTGAAAACAAAAGTGATTTGCCTTCAACCTGTTTAGACAACAACAAAAACCTTTTTAGTGGAGGGTCAGAAAGCATTGCCACTAATCTTCACTCACTGCCCTTTGTTTTGACTCAACCTACCCAAGGATCAGAATGCCAATGAATCAAGCTGACATCCTTACAGGTAGATACTGGAGAAGCTAAATGAAGCTTTAGTGAGTGGCTCTGCAAGATGGCGGGATGATAGGCAAGGTGGACTCCTTACTCTAAAATTCCATTAGGAGAGATGTCATGGCATTTATAGGTAATATACACCCAAGGAACTATGTTGGCATTAATGAACTGAAGCTGGTGGAGGAAAGGGAGGCACTGGCAGCTGTATACCAGGAATCCAGTCTAAATGCATCTCTGTCAGTGGTAGAGAGGGTGGAGATGGAACTATGTCACCCTTTCATTAAATGTAATTGAATATCTACTGAGGTGGTAATTACAAATACCATCCAGAGTGCACAGACCCATTTGTCTTTGTTTATCATCAGAGCAAGTGTATTGATCATTTAGCAAAGCATTAAATAGCTACGGAGAAAAGTAGGAAAAAAATCAGATTAATAAGACCTGACACAAATTATAAAATGCATACATCCAGGAAAGACAAATTTCTGGAACCCCAGGGAAATGGCCTGACTGGGTGTTCCCAGGCTTTTAACTGTAAGAACCCCCTCCCCCAGGGATCTCCTAGATCCATTCTTGCTGGTTGCTCCATTTTTCCTCATCTATTGAAGCTAGGGAAACTGAGGCTCTGAGTAAAGCATCTGACACATAGTAGGTGCTTAATCAATGTTTATTGAATTGAATTGAGAAATTAAGCAACTTGGCCAATAACACATGTATATCAAATGGCAAATTAAGAATTCAAACCTATTTCTTCTGTTTCCAAATACAACAAACATTTGTCTGGTAGGTACTCAGTAGTTAATGAACTAAGTTCAGTTGGGAAAAGTTGCAGAGCAACATATTTTGACTCAATGTGAAAAACATCCTAACAATTAGAGCTATTCAAAGTAGAATCGAGTGCCTTTGGAGGTGGGGGATGGTCCTTTCACTAACGTTCTGTGATTCTGAGGGAAGACAGCACACTGCTCACAGACTCTGGGAACAGCTGCCACTGGCTGTTCCTTACTGACAAAAGATTAGTCTCAGAGGAGCGGAAAATCCAGCTTATGAACTGATTTTTCCATTACTGCTGAAGGCAGGGCTATGCTGAAGCATTATTGATATAATATATAAGGGTTAAGAATTAGCTGTCTCCACCTTGCATTTCTGGACCCAGCTGCTGTGCTGTATGATTTAAAGCAGTAAAAACCTATTAGATAGAGCGCTAAACTGTGGGGAAGCCCACAGCTGAAAAGACGGACCATGGGCCCACAACCCCCCAGCTGGGGCCCTCCTGAGGTTTAAAATCTATCTCAGGCTCCAGAGGACTGAATAAAGGAGATAATAAAGCCCCTGGGCCCATGAGACCATCAATCTGGAGCTTGAAGGGCACTTGGAAGGTCATCTAAGGTCATCCAATCCCCTACTTTACAGAGGAGAAAATGCAGGCCTAAGAGCTTAAATGACTCACCTAACATGACAAAGCTTATAAGTGTCACAGTAGCTATTCAAACCCAGGACCTTTGACTTGAAATCCAGTGATCTTTTCATATGATCACATTCCTTTTCTCTTTGCTCTTGTAGTCAACTTTTTAACCTCATATTCCACTTCCAGTCCTCGGCCTGTTTCTTGTTTCTTTGTACCTACTCTATTTCCATACTCTGCATAGTATACTATTTCTGTCTAGAACTAGAATTGAGCCTTATGGTCACTAATCTTCTGCCCTTAGAGGGAAAAAGAAGCAGCAGAATTTGCAGCAAGTTGGTTAGGCTGATATCAGGGAAGAACAAACAGATAAAAAACAAAAAACAAAAATGAAACAAACAAAAACTTTCTAAGAATCTAAGCCGTGTCCAAATAGGCCAGACCTCCTTTGAAAGTTGCTGGTTAGGGTGGCTAGGTGGCACAGTGAATAGAGCACCGACCCTGGAGTCAGGAGAACCTGAGTTCAAACCTGACCTCAGACACTTACCACAAAAAAACTAGCTGTGTGCCCTTGGGCAAGTCACTTAACCCCAATCACACTCCGGAAAGGAAAGGAAAGGAAAGGAAAGGAAAGGAAAGGAAAGGAAAGGAAAGGAAAGGAAAGGAAAGGAAAGGAAAGGAAAGGAAAGGAAAGAGGAAAGGAAAGGAAAGGAAAGGAAAGGAAAGGAAAGGAAAGGAAAGGAAAGGAAAGGAAAGGAAAGGAAAGGAAAGGAAAGGAAAGGAAAGGAAAGGAAAGGAAGAAGGAAAGGAAAGTTGCTGGTTCCCCTGCATTGAAGCTCTTAAAGCAAAAGCTAGCTGGCCACCAAGACTCTATAATGTAGATGGCATCGTTTTTCAAGTGCAGGTTGTCTTAGATTGTTGTTCAGTCATTTAGTCATTTCCAACTCTTCATAACCCCACAGAATTATCCATGGGGTTTTCTTGGCAAAGACACAGGAGCAGTTTGCTATTTCCTTCTCCAGTGTGTCCCCATTTTACAGAGGAGGACCACATGGGTTTGAGTTGTCTAGGGCTACATAACTAGCAAGTGTCTGAGGCTGGATTTGAACTCAGATCTTCCTGACTCCAAGCCTGATGCTATGTCCACTTTACCATTTAGATTAGGGGATCTTAAATTTTTAGGTGTTACTACCTCTTTCAGTACTTTGGTGAAGCCTATGGATGTCTTTTCAGAATTATAGTTTTAAGTAATTGAAGAAAATGCTAAATTTCAGTCAGAGGTTATAGGAAATAAAGATGTATTTTTTCATCTAAATTAATGAACTCTTCAGGGTCTGTAGTATCCAAGTTAAGAACTCCTGGGCTAAATGACTTTGGAATTGCCTTCCTACTCTGAGATTCTGTAATTCTAATGATGCCAAACCACCCCTTCTGTGGCTGGATTCCTGAGAGGATCCTGGACCTGTGCCTTTTGCATGTTGCTAGAATACCCTAACAATGTTCTCCGATTTCCTTCTGGGACAGTGACCAGCTTTCTAGCCCTGGAGATTCCTGACACAGGCCTTTTGACTGTTTGAATCTCTGCCTTTTGTTTCCTGTAGGGATTCCTTAATGCTGTACATACCCAACTGCTGGGTTTCCTCTTGGAAACCATTGCTGGGATTTTTCCCATTTATCTGCCAGGCTCTGGCAGGTCTTCCTGGTGTCAAGTATCACATATCGGGTTTGGTTTATCCTATCTCCCCCAAAGACTGAACATACCCAACTTTTATACATCCCTCTGAGCCCTCTTGGATGGATTTCCGTCTGCAGGGAAGAAGAGTAAGCTTACAGGAGGACCCAAAACACAAAATTTTAAGCTGGAAGAGACCTTGGAGTTCCCCCTATTTAAGCCCTTTATTTTACATATGAGAAAACTGAGATTCCTAAGAGAGGATGTGATTCTCTTAATATCCAACATACTGGATAGTAAAGTTAGGTTTGGAACTCAGGTCCTCTGATTCCAGGATTGATTTAAAAGTTCTCCCTGCTCCATAAAGTATGAATTTATATATATTTTATACTTATGTGCATACAAGCTATTTTCCTCTAGTAGAACGTAAGCTCCTTGAGGGAAGGGGCTTCTTTTTTTTTTTTCTGTCTCTGTGCATAGTAGGTTCTTAGCAAATGCTTGTAGAATTAAACTGGATCTGATCATAATATTTTGAACTAGAAGAGGTCTTTAGAGGTTATCTTGTCCCATTTTATATAGGAAGAGAATGAGGTCCGGAGAAAGGAAGATACTTGTCCAAAGTCCTACAGGCAGTGAGTAAACAGAGTCAGGATTTGTCCTCTGACTTCCCTGTCATCTGCTACTCCCCTATACTTGCAACAAACCAGTAACTCTTCCCAGGCAATGCTGTGTTTCTTTCTCTTGAAGAGTGAACCTCACTGATGGTATTTTCCAAATGAAGCAAAGATGGGCCCAGAAGGAGTTTTTTTTTCTAAGGATGAATACCTTAATTTAAGTTGATGGTTCCTGGGCCTGCCCAGGTTTAATTGCCCTTCTGTTTGGGAAAGAACTGGAATTTTTTGATTGATGTCCTAACATTGAAACTACACTTTTGATGAAACCTTCCAGGGTTTGGGAAAATGTAACATCAGCTCCCTTCGTAGTTCAGACTAAACATATTGGTCCCACGCTCTCCTAGATCACATTCTCATGGTATCTTCAGGAAAATGCACATAAAAATATACCCAGGGTAGAAACAAATAATGATCACAGTTGCTTTAGGTTGGCAAAGTACTTTACACATTTTATCTTGGCTTTCATAACCCATAGAGGTAAATGCTATTATTATCACCATTTTGTAGATGAAGAGAATGAGGCAGATGGAGGTTCAGTGTCTTACCCAGGGTCACACAGGCTTCACATTTGTGAAGCCAGATTTGAGCTCAAGTATTCCTGGCTCCAGGTACAGTGATTTGTTCAATTGTCTATCTAGCTGCCTCTAGTTGGGAAAGAATTAAATGGCTGAGTTCTGACAGATTGTGGTTTTCCCCCTGGATTTGCTCTCATAGAATTATAGGATTATTATATAAGGCATCAACGCCCCCTCCAAAAAATCATCATGAATATATCTCTTCCCTTAAAATAGCCATTAAAATGGTTGAGAGGACAACTGACAAGGTAGTTTTGGATGACTGGGACTTACTAGGATGGAGTCTTGTCATAAGACTCTGTGCTATAACGGAGTAATAGACGCCCCCCAATAATTTTTACCTCTTTGATGGTCCCCTGTTCAAAAGGCAGACCAGAGCACACAGAGTTCTATATTCTGGAAGTAGAGTGGTTTGTACATGAGCAACCTCTTGCCTTAGAAAATTAGAATAGTGTTATGGCAGTGGCATGAACTTGCTGCCGAGTGGACTGAAAGCAAGGATGTTTAGAATGGACTTCCCCATCCTTAATAATGGCAATTCTCAGGGCAATGATAGAGCTTCTACAGAAGAACATAGTAATGGCAGCCGTACTTTCTTTTTTCAATTATTAGACAATAGTTTGTGGACAATGTTCCTAAACTTCAATTTCCTTTGTAAATAAGGGTATTGATTTGCTAGACTGTGATGCCAGAATCTATCCTTCTACATGGGGAAGTAAGGGTTCTAGGGGAGTACCAGCTTTGGGGTTGCCTTGTAAGTAACTTCAAATAGGAGTTTCCAAGTTCAGAATTTTTTTTATTGTATTAAACAAATGCTTTATTAACTTCTGTTTTACATCATTCATTTCCTCCAGATTTTGAGTTGCAATCCCCCCCCCCCATTTTTCCCCTACTCACCCTCCCAGAATAGCAGTGCCACAAGATATCGCTTCCTCCAATCTGCTCTCTCCCATATCTTCTTCCATATCCCCTTCTACTTTCCATTGGAGCAAGGTGAATCACTGTGCCCCAATGCCTGCACATCTTATCTCCCAATTACAAGCAAAAGAGTATTAATAATAGTATCTATATATATTTGAAACATTTAATTTTAAGACCTCGAATTTCAGATCCATTCCCTTCCTCTCTTTTCACCCATTCCCTCTGGGAAGATAAGTAATTCAGTATATGTTGTACATGTCTAGCTATGCTAAACATTACCATAGTAGACATATTGTACAAGGCAGCTTATAATTCCCTCCCACCCATCCCACCCCCACCTGGTCCATTCCCTACTTGATCCTGTCCCTCTTCTATAGTGCGTACTTCCAACCTCCCCTCCCCCCAGGAATGCCCTCCCATCCATCATTTCCCCTTCCCCCTATTCTGCTGCGGGTTGAGATATCCCATTTAGTATGTATGTCATTCTCTCCCTGAGCCAGATTCAATGAGAATAGGGTTTTGCCTTTTTGCCTTCCTGTTCTTCCCCTCCCCTGCAACTACTTCCCCTTGCTTCTTCTACATGAGATAATTTACCCTATCCTGTCTTTCCCCATCTTCTCTTGCCACTTTCCTCTGTCACATCATAATTTCACCCCTTAAGTATCATCCCTTCCCAAAAAATTCAACCTATGCCCTCTATCCATGTATAACTGTAAACATATATACACACATTCACATATGTATTCATGTGACCATATACCCTTCTTCCATTATTTTCATACTGAGAAAAGTTTCATCAGTCACAGTTATTGTTTTTCCATGTAGGAATGTAAAGAGGTTAACTTTGATAAGTTCCTTTTGATTTCTTTTCCCTGATTACTTTCTCAGGTATCTCTTGCTTCTTGTGTCTGGATGTCAAATTTTCTATTCAACTCTTGTTTTTTCCTCAAGAATGCTTGAAAGTCCTCTATTCCACTGAATGACCATATTTTCCCCTGAAACAAAATACTCAGTTTTGCTGGGTAGGTAACCCTTGTGTTCAGTCCCAGCTCTTTTGCCCTCTGGAATATCATATTCCATGCCCTTTGATCCCTCAGTGTAGAAGCTGCCAGGTCCTGTGCTATCCTGATTGTGTTTCCACAATATTGAAATTGTTTCTTCCTGGCTGCTTGTAGTATTTTCTCCTTGATCTGGGGATTCTGGAATCTGGCTATAATATTCCTGGGAGTTTTCTTTTTGGGATGGTTTTCAGGAGGTGATCAGTGGATTCTTTCAAGCTCTATTTTGCCCTCTGGGTCTAAAACATCAGGGCAATTTTCCTTGAGAATTTCTTGAAGGGTGATTTCTAGGTTCTTTCTATGATCATGACTTTCAGGTAGTCCAATAATTTTTAAATTGTCTCTCCTGGACCTATTTTCCAGGTCAGTTGCTTTTCCCATGAGATATTTCATATTGCCTTCTATTCTTTCATTTGTTTGGATCTGCTTAAGAGCATCTTGATTTCTCATAAAGTCACTAGCTTCCATTTGCTCCAGTCTAATTCTGAAGGAGTGAATCTCCTCAGTGAGCTTTTGAGATTCTTTTTCCATCTGGCAAATTCGACTTTTTAAGGCATTCTTCTCCTCATTGCCCTTTTGGGCCTCCTTTGCCATTTGAGTTAGTCTATTTTTTAAGGTGTTGCTTTCCTCAGTCAGGCTGTTGAAACTCATTTCATACTTTTCCTGCATCCTTCTCATTTCTCTTCCCAATTTTTCTTCCACTTCTCTTATTTGATTTTTAAAGTTCTTCTTAAGGTCCTCTATGGCCTGTAACCAGCTCATATTTTCCTTTGGGGCTTTTGGAGCAGCATTTCTGACCTCACTGTCCTCTGACTCTTCCATGCTTCGATCCTCTTTGCCCCCCAAATAGGTGTCTAATGTTGCATTTTTCTGTTTATTTTGTTTCCTTTGCCTTGGCATGTTGCCACTTAATTACTTGACTTTTTTGCTTTTTACCACAGTAGAACTCTGCCCCCAGACAGGGGAGCTTCGTCTTGAACATGTGGAGGGTCACCTTCTGTTTCTGGCAAGCTGGAAACCCACCCCACAACCTCCCACCCAGACCACAATCCAGATCCAGGGAGGTTAAAGCAAGAGCGATTACTGCCCCCCCCCCCCCACCCGAGACTGATCGCTGGATCTCCCTAAAGTTCTCAGGCCAGGAGCTGGAGCTGCCACTGAAAACTGCAAAATAGCATGTCTCCTCAGTGGCTTCTAGCCCCCAGAGGAGGAAGCCAACACGTTCCCCAAATACTGGTCCCAAAGTCCATAGGGCACTAACCTCTCACTTTGTCCTAGGCATGTCTGTGCTGACCATTCTGGAATTGACACAGCTGCTGGTGTTCTGGGGTCCCTCTAGCCGGCTGTTGGCCCGGCCACCCTGGGGCTAAAACCACGGCTCACATGGACCTGGACTCAGCTCTCCGTGCCATGTGCCCTGTGCTGCCAGCTCCCAGAGCACTAAGCTGGCCCTTCCTGCAGGGCTGCTGGGCTATCCTCAGCGGGAGGTTAGCTTTTCTGTGTTGTTCTTTGGGTGCTGGGGCTCCAGAAGTTGTTTAGAGTCCCCTTTTACATAGTTTGGAGGTAATCTGGGTGGAGAGAGCCTTGGACCTTCTGTTTCTACTCCGCCATCTTGGCTCCACCCCGCTAAGTTCAGGATTTTTAAGATTACATCCTCTGTAGATTTTCTTAGCGGCTCTATGCCTTAGAGAAAGAGGAAAACTGATACCTCATTAACCCTCTGGCTTGAAGAAAAGTGAAACATCCAAGATTTTAGGGAGCAAATGATTGAGAGTTTGCTATGCCTCCTCTCCCCAATTTCAAAGAACTATTTGGATAATTCAGTTCCAATTAGAATCCCAAAGTATATTTGCCTTCCTTTTATGAAATCCTATAGTGCTTTATTTTTCAGTATTTGTTTATGGTCTTATGAGTCCCTTAAATCTTCCACATTTTTAATATGGTAAAATAAAGACTGTCTTATACAATATGCACATATGACCCTGCGTGTTTGTATAGATTCTGTTCAGACTCATTTTGCTTACATGGGGGGAGGAAATAGACACAAGATATGCTTAAACTATATTCAGAGATTTTCTAGAGTAAATTCCAAATGGTAACCTAACAAGCCAAAAATCAAAAAGGATCTCTTTTGGTTCATCACCAGGAACAGTAATGAATTTCAACTTCAGTGGTCTTGGAGTATATTTGGGTTACAGGCTACTAAAGGACTTCGATCCAGAGGAGACCTAAAGATAATCAAGTGAAGTGACTTGTGATGGTACCACTGGTAGGAAGCAGTTGCTGTAGAATGAGTAGAAATTTATAAAATTTTTCTTTTTTATCTGAACCTGTGATTTATCAGTGAAAAACATTCACTAAAGGATGCAGATTTGCAGTTTTCCTACAAGTGTTTCCTAGAGAGCATTGATTTGTTTAATGATTTACTCAGGGCCACACACTCAGTATGATAGCTAGTCAGTGAGGCAGGACTTGTATTGAAGGCTTCTTGACCCTGAGGTCAGGATCATTAGCCACAAAGCTGGACATGGAATGGATTAAAGAGTTTATTGGTTTGGTGAAGATTGGCTAGACCACATTCCTTCCTCTAGAAGGAAATGGGAGTATAGGCAGGCAGAAACAACTAAAATAACTGATGAGTGAATCAACAAGTGCCCAGGCAAAAAGGGATGCTACCAATTCCTGGTTTTTTTTCCTGACCTACTCATGGTCCATTGCAGTCCAATATGATCCAATTCAATTCAAGAAACATTCATTAAGCAGATACTATATGTAACACACTGGCAAAAATAATAACTGGCATTTCTATAGTTGCTTTAAAATTTTCCAAGGTACTTTACACCCTTATCTTAGGTGAATTTTACAATACAAATTTACAATAACCCTTGGAAATAGGTGTTACAAGGCATCATTATCTTAATTTTGTAAGTGGGGAAGTTCAGGTTTAAAAAATAGCTTGCCCGTGAACCTAGAGCTAATATGTGTCAGAGGCAAGATCTGAACCCCAGACTTCCTGACTTCAAGCCAAGACTTTTACCATCTTTCCAAACTATGATTTTTATGCTTCTAATAAATTTTGTACACAGGAGATATGGGACTGTGTTTCTGTTTTTTTGAGGTTCTGAACCAAACTAACTCATAGTTTAAACCTCTTACTTTACCTCTGAATGGATAAAGTCCTGAAAAAAAAAGTACATAGGTCACAGAGTTGATTATCCAACTGGATGTTTAATTCAATCCAGTGTTTATTAGACACCTACAATATGCCCGCCACTGAGCAAGATGATGGAACACAATGACAAATACAAAATAATTCCTGCCATTATGGAGCTTACATTCTATGGGGGACAATATCATATACACATATAAGTCAATACAGAACATTTTTAATTGGCTCCTTAATTTCCTATATGTATAGAACTTCCAGAGGGGAGCCTCTCCTACCTCCTACCATTGCAGACTAATACCTGATGTGCAACTTATAGCCTGGGACAACTTGAGACCAAATGATTTGCCAAGATGTATCAGTGATGACTTGAAACCAGGTCTTTCTGATTACAGATTTTACTTTCTATCTCCAAGTCAAGGGAACTTAGAGTTCATGTACTTTGACTAGACAGGTGCTGGAGAATTAAATACATACAAAGTAGTTTTGATTGGGTGGCATTAACCCAGGCAGTATCATCCCAGAATTTAACCTTCTATAGGCAGTAGATGAAAGAACACCAACAGTAGGGAGGCCTGGGAAAGTTCTAATGTAAAAGATGACACTTCAGTTGTCTTGAAAGGAGTTAGGGATTTAAGTTGGTAGAGATAAGGTAGGATAATTCTATGGGTTTTGGGGTGACCTACACAAAGGGATGGTGGTGAGAGATGGAATATCATAGATGGGAAATAGCAAGGCCAGTTTGGCCTCCTTTAGTTACAAGGCAAGCCCTAAGAAGCAGCTCTATTCCTCTATTCATAAACTCCTAGGGTTTGCCCAAAGAGGCATTTATGGCCTGGTCCCCCTCCTATTTTTCCCACCTTTCTACCCCTTTGCCTGGCATAGTGCCTTGATCATCTTCAAATGGTGGATGTCCCTTTCAGCAAGACTTGCGTTGACTTTATGCATTTTACCATACATCTAAAAGGCCAAATCCCTAGTAATGGATTTTGGAAGATCAATACCTGAGTTGTTCTTAGATTTGCTGATGCGTGTTTTGCATTTATTATTTTAAAAAAAGGTAAAATAAGGAAAGAATAGAGTTCCTTTTTGGAGAGCTAGATTACATCTTTAAACCTTTAATTAACCTGACAGGTTTGACTTAACAAAAATCAATGAAACCTCACCTTATAGAAAAAAATATATTTGAAATAATTTATTCCAAATGTCTGAAAACTTTTTCTTTTTTAAAATGCCATTTTCTCTAGTGAGCAGTCTTTAGATTGCTTGCATTTAAATATTTAATTTTAGCTTTTTGTATGGCCACAGTTGAGAAGGATCACGTATTCTATAAATACTCTGAGCTAGAGGACAAACTTTAAAAACTAAATAATCACTTTCTTTGAAGCTTAGTGGTCTTAGAAAAGAATTCCTTCTTTAAAAAAAAAACAATTTCCAAGCTGGAAATTTATGAAATTCATACAAAGCACCTTGAAAAAGAGGAATCTATCTCTTTAATAATTCAACTCCCCAATTGTATTCCTTGTGTCCACTGTAGCATAAAGACTCGTAATCCTGGACCCTGCCCACAAGAATCATAAAGATCCAGTTGAAGAGACAGGGTGTAAATATCTGAAACAATTGCAGAACAATACACATAAACTTCTCGGAACAATAAGCATTTTTGAAGTCCCTGCTTTATAGAAGACGCTGAAAATACAAATATAAAAGAAAACAAACAAGCAATCCTTGTTCTCAAGGAACTTACATTATACTTGGGGGTGGGAGAGACACAGCATTTACAAGAAGAAGTAAATAAAAAGGAGAAAACACTAACTAGCAGGATGAAGAAAGGCCTCCTATAGAAAATAGCACCTGAATTGAGCACAGAGATAAACGTTTAAGTGCAGAGTTATGTAATTCAGAGCACAAATTTTATCATCATCATCATCATCATCATCACATTTTAATGCCTTATAATGTTCTTTACATGCAAATTAGTATCATTTGAACCTCTATGAGGACATTTTTATGCCCTATTTTCAAATGAGAAAGTGCTGTCTCTCTCTCTCTCTCTCTCTCTCTCTCTCTCTCTCTCTCTCTCAGTCTCTGTGTCTCTCACTCTCTGTCTCTCTTTGTCTCTCTCTGTTTCTGTCTCTCTCTCCTGATCAGATCAGCCCCTGTGACATACTTACTAGCTCTGTGACTTTGGGCAGGTCACTTAACCCCAATTGCCCACTAAAAAAAAAGCAAAAATAAAAAACATTATTTACCTCATCCACCTAAACTCTCTAATTCTGTTGAGGGTACCACCATAGCCTCTAGTTGCTCAGGTTTGTTACCTCAGTCATCCTTGATTCTTCCATATCCAGTGATTCTCATTTCTAATCAATTCTCAAGTCCTATCAACTCTACCACTTCAACATCTGCCTCCTTCTCACTCCCAGAGTCACAACCCTTGTTTAGGACCTTCTAGTTTCTTACTTGGACTATTTCAGGAGGCTCCTAATTCAATAAGATTTTAAATATAGTATCATTTATAACTAGAAGGTTCCTTAGAGGTAATGTAGTCCAACCTTCTAATTTTACAGATGAACAAAGTGGAGAGATGTTCAGTGATTTAGACGATCACACCTCTAGCTAACAAATGTCTAGGGATTCTTTTTTTTTTTAAAGCAATTGGGGTTAAGTAACTTGCTCAGGGTTACATGGCTAGTCATCATTTATGTGTGGGCGCTCATTTTCTGAGGCTGGATTTGATCTGTGATCATCCCAACTCTGAGGCCAGTGCTCTTACTCACTGTGCCACCTAGCCGCCCCATGTCTAGGGATTCTTGCATACACATCCAGGACTCTCTCCACTGTTTCTCATTGCTTCTCCTACTTAGACTCCTTGTTCTCTCTCTAATCCGTCCTCCAAACAGTTGTCAAAACAATATTCCTAACTCATAAATCCATCCAGTCTGTTCTCAAGGTGCTTTTGTGCTTCCCTATTGGCTCTAGGATAAAAACAAAGTAAACGCTTGGATAAAATTTTAAAGTTGTTCAAACTCTTACTCCAGTCAGCCTTTCTCTGGTTACTTTACTCAACTCCCCATCATATAATCTACATGCCAGCCAAATTGGCCAATGACCTTGGCATTACATCCCATGTCTTTTTTTTTTTTTTTTTGCCTTTGCCCAGACTCTATCTACGGGATGTACTTTATCCTCACCTTTGCTTCTTACAAATCTAGCTTCCTTCAAGGCTTGACACATATGCTTTTTACTATAGTTAGTTTTTATGACTCCCTTTACTTATTAGTTCTATATCTATCCTCCAATTACCACCCTTATTCTTAACAATCTGCATATCGATGAGTTCAACAGAATATAAACTTATTGAGGAAAGCAATACTATTATTATTTTTACCACTGTTTTGTCATTAACCTGTGCTAAGATCTAGCACAGCTCATGTCATAGAGTAGGTACTTAAAGCTTGATTGAAAAGATTGGTTGCAAATTGCACATTCCTTTTATAAATTGGAGCAATTGATTTTTTTATACTCAAGTGAAGTGGAAGTCAGCAGTACCAGATGACACATTGGAATGAGCCAATTCCTTCCTGAAAGCCTTCTTATCTCATAACAGCATCTCAGGGTCGCTTTCTCTGAAGCTCCACCCCTGAGTTAAGACTGATCCAAGTTTCAATATTTATCAAGGGCTTACTCTGTATTTTTTTTTAGTAGAGTTGAATGGGGGTACAGTAAGGGTTCATAGAATAATATAGTTAAATTTTCATGGGACATGTTTAAAGAGGCATGTAATGCAACCCTTTCATTTTCCTTATAAGGAAACCAAGGCCCTCAGAGATTATGTGACTTACTCAAGATCACAAAGGTGGACCTGTTGGAATTTGAAACAATATCAGCTGATGACAGATACAAAATTCTTTCATTTGTACCATAATTCATATTTTAGGATGAGTTTTCAAACACACAGGTTTCACAGTTATTCAACCTCAATTCTAAATACGTTCCTTCCATTTTAGTATTTCACTGTAGACTGCTCCATCATTTGATATTATCCCACTTTCAAGATCTTGGATTCTGAAATTATATTATATGGCATTAATTTATTTATCCTTCCATTTATATTCTTGTATTTCTGCCGAGCGTTCCCCTTTCCTGAACTATAACATCTATTCTTTCAACATGTTTTTATTCCCCTAGTCCATCACCCAATGTTGGTCCATTTCCTCATTCCTTAATCCCTTTCTGGTGTCACTTATTACCCTATCTATCCATACTCTGCCATGTGTTCAACTATTTCAATTCTGTGCTTACCACCAGACTAGACCTATTCTCTTTTTAACCTGCATAGATATCTATATATTAGTTTAGCCTGAGTTATTGTGCAAATCATATTTTGGCATATACTATAATCATTTGTAGCTTCCTGTTATCACCTTGGTTAGGTCAAATACTCTGTAAGGTCAAGTTTCCATACATTGTCTTGACTTTGGTCCAAGTTCTGAGCTTATATTGACTAGGTTTGATCCTATGGGTTATCCCTCAAATCAACAACTCTTTGTCTTATTCAGCCTCCAAGAGCATACAGAGTTTATCCTGGGAAAATCTCTCTGTGTAGCTCATATCTAGTCTTTACAGATGTGAGTAAAAAGGGCTCTCAGACCTTCTATAAACACTTACAGTAACAATTAACTTGTTGGGCAACATTTAGTTCACTCTACAAATAAACCATTAGTGTCTCACAGGAGTTCATATACAAAAAAGAAATTAAAAGAAAAAAACCAAAAAACCTTAAGACATCCACAATTGAAAACAATCAATACAATTTTCCTTCCTCTCTGGCACCTCCTACTTTCTATCAGGGCCTTACAACCTGGTGCCATTATGAATTTTTAATTTGCTTTAAAGGGGAAATTAATGTGGACCTACTAGATAGGAAATATCCCAATATTCTGGTGATGCCCTCTGCCATTGCACAGAGATGCTTATAGATATTTAGCTTTATGGTACTTTGAGGTTTTGGAATGATTAGAAGGGAAATATACCTGGGTTTGCTAGACAGGTAACTCTCTCTTCCATGAGACCCATGCTATTTAAGTAACTCATAGCAATGCAGAGGGCAAAGACCAGAATTCTTGTTCACCACATTTTACCTTTAGTCCTTTGCTATTGTTCCCACCAGCCACTGGAGCCATGTTAGTGATTCCTTTCTCTCTCTAGAAGTTTTGAAGTCTTCCTCCTCTATCCAGAAAGTGAAATATTAAGTGTCATGAACTTGAAGCTGGTACAGGTTCCATCTGAGCCTCCTAGATCACTGAGAGCCATGAAATGGTAGGTCTGAAGCCTGCAAATACAGTGCTAATTCAGCTATATTATTTTGGGGAAAAAGATAAATTAGATACAATTCTTACCTGCTGAGAAGACAAGAGCTTTGTATGGAGATAATTTGTAGAAAATTCCTCAGTCATTTATTAAGGATAATGGACTAATGCAGGAATGGGTTGGTAGTAATTGTGGGTGAGGAAGAAGGAGAAGGGAAAATAGAAATTAAAGTCTCTTTGCCCAGGATTTTAGTTGGTTAGATCAACTACACGTGCATAAAAATACTTTTTGAAATATTAAACTAATTATTATGAATTAGTAGGAAGCCCATCTGCAGGTCTACAACTACTAATTGGATGTTTTTCTAAATGGAAAAAAGAACACTTTGCCAAGTGATAGTAATATAATTTCATGTAATTCTTCCAGGCAATTCTATTCTGAACACATGCTTTAAAAGGAGGAATGCAACCAGGAATATAACTAGACTTCAGCAATACAAAATGTCCTCTGGCTTTTAATCTTGGTTCTGTGTTTGTGTTGCCCCCTCACTCATTTGCATAAGAGAACAAAACATTTTTGGGATTGGGAAAAAGGGGACCCTGAACATTAAGGGTCCTTGCTATGTTGATAAATTGTGGCTTCTAAACAGTTACTGAATGGATTCAATTTAGCAATTGAAAGTTGGACAGAAGCCACATGGAATTTCTAATCTGAAGTCAAAATGGGCCCCCTCACAGAAATGATGCCCTTGGTTACTAGAAATGAAAAAGAGCAAGCAATCACTAAGTGGAAGGCACAACTGTGATTGTCTTCTTAAACTCTGATGCCCCAAGCAAAGACTCTCTTCTTCTAGAGAGGAAATTCTCATCCCCATCAAAGTTTAGAGAAACAAATAGATACCATCATCTACTTTAGGAGAATTTGTTTTTCTCTAGTGCACTTACAAGATATGTGAGCTATAAGTAAGACCTCTGGGGCTTTAAAGTAAATGCCCTGGTAGAGTCCATTCCTTCTCACATAGAAAGAAATCGGCATGAGGATTATTGCTGAAGCCCAAAGTTGGAAGTTCTACAACCTCTAAACCAGTGGCACTGTAACTCAAAGCAAATAGCAGAGACTATGGGCCAACTCTGGTTTGTGTTCCAAAGAGAAAGAACCTTTCCACTGATGGTATGTATTTTTCTAAAAAAAAAAAAAAAAAGAGTGCTCCAGGTTTATAGGGAGAATGTTCAAGTATTAATTTTCCTATTATTCTATTTCATAATATTTATCTGCTTTGAATTAATGAATTAATTATAGCTTCTGGATGGCTAAAAAAAATTAAATGCACTGCTGGGGGTTTGTGCACTATAGCATTAAGCAAATGTAGATGCATAGGAACTTGAACTTGTGGTAACCTTAGTTGAACCCCCTCCTGTGACTAAATGAGGTGGAGATCCTTCTCCTCACCCTATACTACAGCTGTAAAGTTACACTGGAATAAAGTGAAATTTTCTGAAGAAATTTTACAAATAATCTGAGAGATTTAGGAAAATCTTTTTTTTAATTTGAAAGCTACAATAAATGCTTAGTCTTTTAACTCAGTTTCACAGTGAGGAAGGTTCTGGATTATTGTCTTCATTTAAGAGAAGCACTTTATTCAAGAGGTAAAGAACAAAAACAAAATAAAAAGGCAATCAAAGACCAATAGAGAAAATGTCTCTCCACATTTACTGCCTTTTCTCTATCTCCTTCAAATAGGAAAAAATTCCAGAAGTTGATCACGAATGGCAAAAAATGATTCCATCCTTCACCATGATGAAAATCATCTCATCCCATTTGGTGAAGTGCTTTCTGTTCTCTGAAATTAACAAAGGGAGAACTCTTCTGCCTTAAAGGAGGCAGGCGAAGGCAAGGTTGCCCTTTCAGAGGCCTAGAGTGGCCCTGAAAATGTCCTTGGTCTTCATGTTTCCTGTCCTTAGCTAATTAAGAAGAGGAATATTTGTCTGATTCTTGAATCTAAAATATGAACCATGGAAGCTCTCAAAGGGGAGAGAGTACATTTCTAGATGGATGAAAGTATATCAGTTTAAATGGGGCCATGACTGGTGATGGTTAACTGGATATTAAATGAGTTTGTTGTAGTAGAGATGGTATAATTTAGTCAACAAGATGTAATTTATTGGTCCCCAAATTGCCTTATCAGGTACCATCATCCTTATCAGGTACCATTGTACCTGATGATGATAAATTGTGGCCTCTAAATGGTTACTGAATGGAATAAATTTAACAATTGAAAGTCGGACAGAAGCCACATGGAATTTCTAATCTGAAGTCAGAATGGTGCCCTTATCCTTATTAGGTACCATAGTAGCACCTTGATTACATTAGTTACCTTTGTGTTATCATAAAGTCTTTGTTTTTTAACAAATGCTTTATTAACTTCTGGTTTACATCATTCATTTCTGCAAGATTTTGAGTTACAATTTTTCCCCATTTTCCCCTACCCACCACCCCAGAATAGTAGTCCTACAAGATACCCCCTCATCCAATCTGCTCTCTTCCATATCTTTTCCCATACCCCCTTTGACTTTTCCATTAGAGCAAGGTGACTCTCTGTGCCCCGATGCCTGCACATCTTATCTCCCAATTACATGCAAAATAGTATTAATAATAGTATTTATATATATATATATATATATATATATATATGTATATATATATTTGAAACATTTACTTTTAAGACCTCAAATTTAAGATCCATTCCCTTCCTCCCTTGACACCCATTCCCTCTGGGAAGATAAGTAATTCAGTATGTGTTGTACATGTATAGCTATGCAAAATATTACCATAGTAGATATATTTTAAAAGGCTGCTTATAATTCTCCTCACCCATCCCACCCCACCTGGTCTATTCCCTACTTTGATCCTGTCCCTCTTCTATAGTGAGTACTTCCAACCTCCCCTCCCCCCAGAATGCCCTCCCCTCCATCATTCCCCCTTTCATCCCCCTTCCCCCTACTCTCCAGCAGGGTGAGATATCCCATTTAGTATGTATGTCATTCTCTCCCTGAGCCAGATTCAATGAGAATAGGGTTTTGCCTTTTTGCCTTCCTGTTCTTCCCCACCCCTGCAACTACTTCCCCTTGCTTCTTCTACATGAGATAGTTTACCCTATCCTGTCTTTCCCCATCTTCTCTTGCTACTTTCCACTGTCACATCATAATTTCACCCCTTAAGTATCATCCCTTCCCAACAAATTCAACCTATGCCCTCTATCCATGTATAACTGTAAACATATATACACACATTCACATATGTATTCATGTGACCATATACCCTTCTTCCATTATTTTCATACTGAGAAAAGTTTCATCAGTCACAGTTATTGTTTTTCCATGTAGGAATGTAAAGAGGTTAACTTTGATAAGTTCCTTTTGATTTCTTTTCCCTGATTACTTTCTCAGGTATCTCTTGCTTCTTGTGTCTGGATGTCAAATTTTCTATTCAACTCTTGTTTTTTCCTCAAGAATGCTTGAAAGTCCTCTATTCCACTGAATGACCATATTTTCCCCTGAAACAAAATACTCAGTTTTGCTGGGTAGGTAACCCTTGGGTTCAGTCCCAGCTCTTTTGCCCTCTGGAATATCATATTCCATGCCCTTCGATCCCTCAGTGTAGAAGCTGCCAGGTCCTGCGCTATTCTGATTGTGTTTCCACAATATTGAAATTGTTTCTTCCTGGCTGCTTGTAGTATTTTCTCCTTGATCTGGGGATTCTGGAATCTGGCTATAATATTCCTGGGAGTTTTCTTTTTGGGATGGTTTTCAGGAGGTGATCAGTGGATTCTTTCAAGCTCTATTTTGCCCTCTGGGTCTAAAACATCAGGGCAATTTTCCTTGAGATTTTCTTGAAGGGTGATTTCTAGGTTCTTTCTATGATCATGACTTTCAGGTAGTCCAATAATTTTTAAATTGTCTCTCCTGGACCTATTTTCCAGGTCAGTTGCTTTTCCCATGAGATATTTCACATTGCCTTCTATTCTTTCATTTGTTTGGATCTGCTTAAGAGCATCTTGATTTCTCATAAAGTCACTAGCTTCCATTTGCTCCAGTCTAATTCTGAAGGAGTGAATCTCCTCAGTGAGCTTTTGAGATTCTTTTTCCATCTGGCAAATTCGACTTTTTAAGGCATTCTTCTCCTCATTGCCCTTTTGGGCCTCCTTTGCCATTTGAGTTAGTCTATTTTTTAAGGTGTTGCTTTCCTCAGTCAGGCTGTTGAAAATCATTTCATACTTTTCCTGCATCCTTCTCATTTCTCTTCCCAATTTTGCCTCCACTTTTCTTATTTGGTTTTTAAAATTCTTTTTAAGGTCCTCTATGGCCTGTAACCCTCTCATATTTTCCTTTGGGGCTTTTGGAGCAGCATTTCTGACCTCACAGTCCTCCTGTTCCACGCTTCGATCCTCTTTGCCCCCAAATAGGAGTCTAATGTTGCATTTTCTGTTTATTTTGTATCCTTTGCCTCGGCATTTTGCCACTTAATTACTTGACTTTTGGGCTTGCTACCACAGTAGGACTCTGCCACCAGACAGGGGAGCTTCCGTCCCAAAGCTGGGGTCTTCACAACTTCTGGTTCTGGCAAGCTGGATACCCACCCCATGACCTCCACCCCAGACAACAATCCAGATCCAGGGAGGTTAAAGCAAGAGCGATTACCCCCCAAGACTGATCACTGGATCTCCCTACAGTTCGCAGGCCAGGAGCTGGAGCCGCCACTGAAATTGCAAAATGCTGTGTCTCCTCAGTGGCTTCTAGCCCCAATGGGAGGAACCCGATGCGTTCCCCAAATACTCGTCCCAAAGTCCATAAGGCACTAACCTCTCACTTTGTCCTACGCATGTCTGGGTTGATAATTCTGGAATCGCCACAGCTGCTGTTGTTCTGTGGTCCCTCCAGATGGCTGCTGGCCCGGCCGCCCTGGGGCTAAAACCGCAGCTCATGGGTACCTGGGCCCAGCTCTCTGCATGCTGGGCTGTTGGCTCCCAAGAGCACTGAACTGGCCCTTCCTGCAGGGCTGCTGGGATATCCTCAGAAGGAGGTTACCTTCTCTGTGTTGTTCTGTGGGTGCTGGAGCTCCAGAGGTTGTTCAGAGTCTGGTTTGGAGGTGTTCTGGGGGGAGAGCACCTTGGAGGAGCTGTTTCTACTCTACCATCTTGGCTGTTCCCCCCTATCATAAAGTCTTAGTTGTAGAGCTGGGAGGGACCTTAGAAGTCACTTAGTGTATCCCTTTAATTTTAAAGATGAGTAATTTTGAAGATGAAGTCTCTAGGGGTTTAGCGATCTTGTCAAAGTGACAAGGAAACAAGTGATGAAGATGAGTCAAATTTTAGATCATCAAATTGTATTCTAATCAAACTGGATCAGGTTAATAGTTACAGGAATTCTATTGTGAGTGTTTTATAAGATAAAAATAAATCACTTTCTAAACTGAATAACTTCTTCCTCAGTTATTTTTATGAACTTGCTTATTCTTATATGATGTTTTCTTAAAACAAGACATGGTTCACTTGCCAACTGCTCCTCTGTGCACATCTGCCACTTATTAGCTGAGTCTTTCTGGCTAAGTACCACTACCTCTCTGGGTCTCATTTTCCTCATCTATAGAACAAGTGGAGTTGAACCAAATGACTCTTAAGATTTTTCCTGCTCTGAGTTACAGTATTATGGTTATTATTTATAAACCTGCAAAATTCTCAATAGGCAGACTCAGATTTACTATCATCATATGTGCTTTTTATGGGGAAAGAAAAAATGAAGAAAATATCTCTTGTCTATTTTGGCTTCCACTTCTTTTGGCACCATAATAATAACAACCTGCTTATATAGTGCTTTTTAAAGGTTTGTGAAGTACCCTCCCCATAACTACACTGTGAGGTTGGCAGTGAACGTATTTGTATCCCTTATGTAAGAAAAATTTTCATGATATAAAGGGCCCAGGTATGCTTTGGGCAATTTTATCATTCTTTTACTTGTCTCTCCATCCAAAAGTGAAGAAAAACATCCACAACATCTAGATTCACATCCAAATCTAAGAAAATTTAAATATAGTACCTCCAATATGCCCCAAACAGCATCCTTTATTGAGAAAATAGAGAGTATCTGCCAACACTTCCCTATTTTCCCCTATTTTACACTAAGAACCTCTCTGTGTCCTTTCCCATTTTTACCTCTCTATATCTCGTCTCTAAGGAAAAGATGACTCATATTGTTAACGTCAATGTGTTCAATTGAGTTCTTGATTCCATACTCTATGGTTGCTTCTGAGACTTAGCTCACTGTAGAAACCCTGGGTATTCACAGCTTCTAGCACATCCCTGATGGTTCCACCAGGACTCCATGTGGGTGTAAATAGTCACTAATAGACAAGGTGTAGTATGCACTTGTGGCCTAGGTAATACAGGTTATGACTTAGGTAAGTTAACATATAAATACAAGTCCTAAACTTAACTGAATTCCTGGGATCCATCCCTAGTACATTAACAGGCAAGGTTTGGAAAAACTGCCTCTTATTTCAACCCACCCAATCTGAGTTTTGTTATGTAATTGTTTCAATCGTATCTGACCCTTTGTGACCCATTTAGGGTTGTCTTAGCAAAGATACTGGAGTGAGTTCCCATTTCTGTATCAACAGTACAATATTCACAATGCCTATGGTAACTATAAATATGCTTATATGGTTATTAATCACAAAATATACCAGGCTCTCTATAAGGTGGATAGAGCTACAACATTCAATTCAAATACCAGAAAACTGAGTCCCAAAACCAGGAAGTCAAAGCCATCACAGTAGTTATGAAGTTAGCACACCGAGTCAATGTAATAAACACCCACGTTCTCAAGCCTTCAACATAGAACAGGCTACCTCAGGCAAAGGTCCTCCTCTCCCCTCTCATGACAACTGCTCAGAGTCCAGGAAGCATGTTCCCAGCAGCTCTGCCCCCCCATTCCTCACAGTTCCCATCCCTGGCAGTCCTCAGCAGGAGTCCTTGGCAGATATTCTGGCTGGCTCAAAAACAAGAGACAGGGCCTCCTCTGCAGCCACTGCTGCTGCTGCTGCCACCATAAGCACTCTAGCTTGTCTTCCACTTCCTCTTGCCCCACCCCTTCCTGCTATGTCAGCAAATTCAAGGGGCATGGAAGATGTTTAAATCCCATAACCCTTACAGTTTCCTTCTCCAGCTCCTTTTACAGATGAAGAAACTGAACAAACATGATTAAGTGATTTGCTTAGGATAACACAATTGTCAGTATCTGAGGCCACATTTGAATTCTGGAAAATTAGTCTTTCTGGCTCTAGGCCTGGCACTCTTACTAATGTGTCACCCAGATGCCCTAGCTAAGTATGTCCCCTCAATCAAGCTTGTTTGCATTAGTTTAGGCTACTAGGTCACTGTACTTATCCTCAAACCCAAAACCAGGTCAAAATACTCTCACTTCTTCAATTTCTTTTTACTTTGTTATTTGAATATAAACACAGTCATTTCCATCTTTAAAACAAAGTAAAAACAAACAACGCTCATATTAACCTTTCAGCCCTTAAGATATTATCTTATATTCCTACCCTTTTAAAACCAAACTTTTGCAAAGAGGTTTCTACTGTACCTGCCACTACTTCATTTACTCACTGCTTATCCACTTGCAGTGTGGTTTCTAACCAAAACTACTCTTTTCTTTAACTACTTTGTATTGATTTTGTATCCATCCTGCATTTGCTTATATAGACACCTATATTGGATTAAATAGAATGTAAGCTCAATGTAGGTTGAGATTCTTTTTGTGTGTCGGGGTTGGTGGAGGGAAGGATTCATATGCTTAGTACATAACACAGAGCCTGTCACATAGTAAATGTTTAAAACATCTTTGTTGACCACTTTGACTCTGTTGTCCATTCCCACCCCATGGAATCTCTCTTCCTTGTTCATGTTCTCTCCTGGTTCTCCTTCAATTTATTTGCTTCTTCCCAGTCTCCTTTTCTGAGTAATCATACATAATCAACTCTCTTCACCCCAGGAGAACTCTAAGTCTTGATTATCTGCATTCTTTCCTTCATTCTCATTCTTTCCCTTCATGATCTAGACAGCTTCTGTGGGCTCATTGCCTCTGTGAAGATGATTCCCAAGTCAATGAAACCAGCCCCAAACTCTATTTTGTTCCAATCTTCTAGCATCCACTACCTGCTGGACAGATCTCTGTAGAGGTTTTGCAGGCATCTCAAACCTTAGCATGCCTAAACTAGAATTCATCATCTTCCTCTCCAATAATATGCCTCCTTGAAAATTCCTCATTTCTGTTGAGATCACCAATATCTTTCCAGTCACATGGGTTTGCTATCTCAATCATCTTTGGTTCTTTGCCTTCTCCCATTCATGCATCCATAAATCTCCATTCCCCAAACTTTCACCCACTCTAGTTCAAGTCTCCATCATCTTTCATCTTGAGTACTGCAGTTGTCTTCTAACGCGACCCCTTTCCTTCTACACCCTATCCTCTCTTTCCATATGGCTGCTAAAAATAATCTTCCTTAAGTTCAGGTTTAACTAAGCCACTCCCTCACTTAAAAATTATCAGTAGGTCCCTATTGCTGCTAAGATAAAATGCAAAATTCCTGACTTGGAATCTTTATTTTACAATCTGGCTTCAGTCTACAATTCCAGTCATTATTTTTCTCTTTTGATTAGTTTTCTTAAAATAAGGCTTTAATAACATCATCTTCCCATGCTAAATTAAATGTCCTCTAGTAAGAAAGAATAGCAGTTAATTATAAACAACTAATACAATGACCACACTAGAGATAATTAAAATTACCCCCATTACCAACACTAATCTTTTTTTCCAGACAAACAGTTTTACTTGCTATTCCCTAAATTTGGCATCCCATATCTTGCCTGTCTCTGAATAGATGCAGACAGATATATCTGTATATCTATATTGTATGTATATATGTATTATACATGTATAAATGCATATATATGTGTGTGTATATATCTATGCAAGTACATACAGAAAGAAAGTCAGTCTTCATATTCTTAGCACCTAGCAAAATGCTTAGCATTTTAAAAACTTTCTTAATACATACTTACTTATTGATAACAATAGTCTCAAAGATGGCACCCATTTGGATCTTCCCCTTGCTATGGATTTTAGATCACCATTTATATGCTTTCAAATTGTAATCTTGGGGAAGGGACACTGTGTGTGTGTGTGTATGTGTGTGTGTGTGTGTGTGTGTGTGTGTTCTACACAGTGCTAGATTAGAAGATACTCTATAAATAAATACTCGTACACCAATTGCCTGATTTGATTGAAACCTGGTAAGACTGTGAGAATTCTGTCACTGAACAGTCAGCAACTATGATTGCAGAAGATGGGTCTGGGAGTCCCAGGACAATTGTTGACAAGATGTTTCACTGAAGCAAGTAAACAACAATTAAATGGACTCATGCATTCTCATTCTGCTATTCTATTTCCTTCCCATCCCCCATCCCCGAAATAAGTAGCAAGTGCTTCTATGGGTAATAAACAGAATCACAGCACCATGCATTTCCCCCAAACCAGCTCAATGAGAAACTACAACTCACATAATTACAATTTACTCTTTTGCATATATTAATTGAAGGGAACACCAGTTTTTTTTTTTTTTTTTGGTATACTGAACAATATACCCCAAACTAAGTTCTTGTAAAGCATTGTATTCTCATGGAGAGAGGACTGCCCAGAGCATCAGAAGACACTCTTTCTAGTCCTGTCTCTGACATGAAATAGCTTCGTGACCTTGGGCATGTCCCTTCACTTTCTTGGGCCCATGTTAACTCTATTGTAAAGTAAGAAAGTTAAACCAGTCGATTGTTATTTTTAAACTGATTGTCATTTTCTATCAGTAAGTTACATATACCAAAGGATGATGAACTATAATTTCATGAAGATGACAACATTTTGCACCCCCAGATTTGTACCTAACAGTGACTTTTACACATACCCAACAGCAGCTGCAAGAAGACCTCATGCTGTTTATAAAGAGTGTGGGCTTTCATTTTCAATTCAGAGGAAAACAAAAATCTAGATATCTGAAGAAGAAACATAACATAGTGGAGAGTGCTAAACTTAGTATCAGGAGGAACTGAGTTGTAATCCTGTCCCCAACACTACTTGCTGTGTGACCCTCATGTAGCAGCAAGCACCCCAACACCCCCAGGATGGCTGCAAATACAGGTTCTTAGATCTGCTTTTCTAAAGGAAAGCAACTCAAAATGGGTTAACAAGCTTACTTTAATCAATCAAACATATATTACCTAGTTCAGGGAAAAAAGGTCAGCACCCCGAACTTCAGAGCATATAGACAGAAGTTTCAAAACAGAGAAACAGACAGATCAAACAGATAGGCTTCCAAACTGCCCAACCATTATCAATACCAAAATCACAGTTACCAAAGAGGGAAGCATCAACATCTGGGTTTTCAAAGCCGGGGGGGCTCTCAACAGCTGCCCAGAGTCTCATCTGGTTAAATCACACAATACTTCTCAAAGTGAGCCTCAAAGCAAAGTCTCCCATCAGGGTTTGTATAGCCTTCTCCTGGCTCAGAGAAAGTAAACACCCTCTTGACCCACTGCCCAATCGCAAAGTATAAACGTGTGGGCTTTCCAGAAAAACAAGCCTCCCACCACAGGTTCCAGGTGCACTTAACCTAGGGGCAGGGAAGATCTTTAAATTTGCATTTCCATTACACCTGGGAAAGACAATTTATCTCGATTTGCCTTAGTTTCCTCATCTGTAAATGAGAGGGTTTGACTTGATGACCTCTAAGATCCCTTCCAACTCAAAGTTTATGATCCTATGACATGTAAGGTACCTTCTGACTCTATGATTTTGTCTAGCATTGTCACAGATTGCAAGGAAGTAGCAGAGATGCAGGTCAATCCCAAGTCTTTTGACCATCAATCAACATACACCACATGCTTAATGGTTCCTTCTCGCAAAGGAGACTAAATAATTTAACCTGAGGTATAATATAAATATAAATAGAATAAAATGGAATAGAACAGAATAGAATAGAAAATAATATAGTATAAAATAAAACAATGTAATAAATGTAATAAAACAATATAATTAATGTAATATATCATTAATATAACATAATATATCATAACAATATAATTTGTCTTCTTTATTTGTTGTTTTAGTCATGTATGACTCTTTGTAACCCTATTTGGAGTTTTCTTGGCAAAGATATTGGAATGGCTTTCCATTTCCTTCTCTAGCTCATTTTACAGATGAGGAAACTGAGCAAACAGGGTTAAGTGACTTTCTTGGGGTCGGTCGGTCAGTTGGTTGGTCAGTCTCTCTCATTTTTGTAAAGATAATTGTAAACCTTAAAAAGCTATAAAAATGTTGGCTATTATTATTGATGTTACTATTTTTGTTATTGAATCTCTAGACCTAATATGTAAAAAGAAGGATTATAGAATCATAGAGCTTAGAGGTCCTCTCATCTAATTCATTCACTTCACAGATGAGGAAATTCAGGCTGAGAAGAATTAAGTGACTTACCTGAGGTCATATAGGTAGTAAATGGAAGAGGTTCGATTTGAATCCTCCCTTTCCAAATTCTTTGCTCTTTTCACTGCACCACAGGGACTGCACCCAAAAGTTACTAAGTCCCTTTCAGCTCTACTTGCTATGATATTTAATATTACCTCAGTAAAATCCCCCTGCCTGCATCATGACATTTCTGGATACTATGCTTCTACTCTCAGTCTACTTTTTAATGGGTTTCTTCCCTGTAGGTCAGGGGTTTTAACATTTTTTTTGTATCATAGAGCCCTTTCACAGTCTGTTGAAACCTCTGGATCCCTGCTCAGAAGAAAGTTTTTAAATGTATAAAATAAAATCCAGAGGATTTCAAAGAAAACTAGTCATACTGACATAAAATTATCAAGAAGAAACAAAAAAAGCAATTTGATGGATCTCAGCTCAAGATTCCCTGCTCTAGGTTGCAAATTGTATATATCTAGAGTATGACATTCTGGAGAAGGTATCTGTAAATTAAATTTCAATAAATTGTAACATGCCATTAGGAATGTTCACTAATGTAATGTGAGCTCTTGGAACACCTGTAAGAGTTCTATTGTCTTGAATTTTTTCTTCCAAGTATCTGCAGATGTTTGAAATTGATTTTGTAATAGACATAATACTTAAAATGCAAATGTCCCTGAGAGAGGTAATACAGTAACTTACATTCAACCTGAGATTAAAAAAAGAGACTCACATATGAACATAGGTCTTCACAGGGTGCTGGGAACCTGAAGCAAGGAGGACTTTATATAGGAAGAAGGAAAAGTCACAGCAAGACCAGGTTTGGGCTATTAGAGAAAAATTGATCCTATTTCAGAATATTCATGTCAACTAACTTTGAATGTGAGATGTGTGATTCCACTACAATTATTTCCAAACTACATTCTATAATTTGCTGTAAACTATATTTCTATTTTCCCTAAAGCCCCCTGAAATCTTCTATCACTGTTTCCATATAAAGGTGACTGAAGAAGCTGGCACTGTCCCTGCTAACCTCTTATCTCTATGGGGTTTGGCAGTTTTTCAGGCTTTTCCTTTGTGATACAGGCCACTGGCTCATATCTCTGTCCATTTATTTCATATGATAAACCAGGATTTTTTTAAAAACAAATTGGACAGTTCCCCTCCTTCCCCCCACCATACACACACATGTCTGGGTGACCATAGGAACCATTATGAATGAGTAATAGAGTCTAATGAAATAATCAGACACTGATTATAAAATGCACCAGTAGGTCAGAAAAAATAAATCATAAGGCCATCAAAGATATGTAGATACCAGAGATAAGTGACACATTCACAGAATTGCTGAATTGAAGATTTGGAAGGGAAGTTAGTGGCCTTCTGATTCAAAACCCGCTACTATATGTCCATCAAGTGGTTGTGTCTTCTGTGATTGAAAGATGCCAAGGACAAGGAACTCCTGACCCCTCAAACCAGGTCATTCCAACTCAACTTTTTAGAAACTGTTTCTGTTGTGTGTTTTTTTTTTTTTTTGAGGGCAGTTGGGGTTAAGTAACTTGCCCAAGGTCACACGGCTAGGTTTTTGTTTGTGTGTGTTAAGTGTCTGAAGCCTGATCCAAACTCAGGTCCTTCTGACTCCAGGGCCAGCGCTCTACTCACTGTACCACCTAGCCACTCTGAAACTGTTTCTTAATATTAATCCTATATTGACCTCTTCCCTACTTTCATCCCTTACTCCCAGTTCTATCTTCTAGGATCAAAAAGACCTTTAATCCCTCTTCCCTGTGACAACCCAAAAATACTTGAAGGCAATTTCATTAAAATTACCAAAATTTATTACACACATTTTACAGGAAAATCATTGTCTGAATTGAAAGATGACACTCCAAATTGTAGGTGTGCATGTAGCTGTAACTAAAAGATTAATGACCAAATTACTTTCCTAGGTTCACAAAGCAACTTAGGGAGAGGGCCAGGTCTAGGACCTAGAACTAACTATATGACATACTATATAATATATAACTATATAATATACATTAGAAATTTGCATTTTAAGTATTATGGCTAATGATAAAATCAATTTCAAACATCTGCAGGTATGTGGAGGAAAAAAATCAAGACAATAGAACTCTTCTAGGTATCCCTAGAGTTCATATTACATTAATGAACATTCCTAATGTCATGTTACAATTTGTTGAAATTTAAGTTACATACACCTTCTAAAGAATGTCACACTCTAGATCAATATAGTTGTGCCCTAGAGTAGGAAATCTTGAGCTGAGATCCATGAACTTTTTTTTCTTGATAACTTTATGTCAATATGACTGGTTTTATTTGAAATCCTTTGGATTTTTTTTTATACATTTAAAAAGCTTCTTCTGAGCAGAGAGCCAGAGGCTTCATATGGAGGAGTAGAAACAGCTCATCCAAGACACTCTGCCCCCAGATTCCCCCCAAACTATGTAAAAGGGGACTCTGAACAACTTCTGGAGCCCCAGCACCCACAGAACAACACAGAGAAGCTAAACTCCCGCTGAGGACAGCCCAGCAGCCCTGCAGGAAGGACCAGTGCAGCACTCTGGGAGCCGGCAGCATGCAGTGCACAGAGCCCAGGTCCCTGTGACCCGAGGTTTTAGCCCCAGGGCGGCAGGGCCAGCAGTGGGCTGGAGAGACCCCAGAACACCAGCAGCTGTGGCGATTCCAGAATTATCAACATAGACATGCCTAGGACAAAGTGAGAGGTTAGTGTCCTATGGACTTTGGGACTGGTATTTGGGGAATGCGTTGGCTCCCTACCCTGGATGCTAGAAGCCACTGAGGAGACATGCCATTTTGTAGTTTTCAGAAGCAGCTCCAGCTCCTGGCCTGAGAATTGTAGGGAGATCCAGAGATCAGTCTTGGGGGGTAATCACTCTTGCTTTAACCTCCCTGGATCTGGATTGTGATCTAGGGTGGAAGTCATGGGTGGGTTTACAGCTTGCCAGAAAAGGAAGTTGCCCCCCACACGTTCGGGACGAAAATTCCTCTATCTGGCCTTAAAGCCATAGTGTGGCAACAAACCCAAAAGTCAAGTAATTCACTGATCACCTCCTGAAAAAGTTCCCAAAAAGAAAACTCCTAGGAATGGTATAGCCAGGTTCCAGAATTCCCAGATCAAGGAGAAAATACTACAAGCAGCCAGGAAGAAACAATTCCGATATTGTGGAAACACAATCAGAATAGTACAGGACCTGGCACCTTCTAAACTAAGGGATTGAAGGGCATGGAATATGATATTCCAGAGGTCAAAAGATTAAAACCAAGAATCACATACCCAGCAAAACTGAGTAATTTGTTTCAGTGGAAAATATGGTCATTCAGTGGAGTAGAGGACTTTCAAGCATTCTTTTTTTTTTTTTTAAACAAATACTTTATTAACTTCTGTTTTACATCATTCATTTCCGCCAGATTTTGAGTTACAATCATTTTCCCCCCATTATTCCCCTACCCAGCCTCCCAGAATAGCAGTCCCACAAGATATCGCTTCCTCCAATCTGCTCTCTCCCATACCTTCTCCCATACCCCCATCGACTTTTCCATTAGAGGAAGATGAATCTTTGTGTCCCAATGCCTGCACATCTTATCTCCCAATTATAGGCAAAAGAGTATTAATAATAGTATTTATATATATATTTGAAACATTTAATGTTACAATCTTGAATTTCAGATCCATTTCCTTCCTCCCTTGTCACCCATTCCTTCTTGGTATATAAGTAATTCAGTATATGTTGTACATGTCTAGCTATGCAAAACATTATCATAGTAGATATATTGTACAAGGCTGCTTATAATTCCTTCCCACTCATCCCACCCCCCACCTGGTCCATTCCCTACATGATCCTGTCCCTCTTCTATAGTGGGTACTTCTAACCTCCCCTCACCCCAAGGATGCCCTCCCATCCATCATCTCTCCTCTCATCCCCCTTCCCTCTATCCTGCTGCAGGTTGAGATATCCCATTTAGTATGTATGTCATTTTCTCCCTGAACCAAATTCAATGTGAATGTGGTTTTGCCTTTTTAGCCTTCCTTATTCTCCCCCTCCTTTGCACCCACTTCCCCTACATGAGATAGTTTACCCTACCATGTCTCTCCCCATCTCCTCTTGCCACTTTCCTCTCACCTCATAATTTCATCCCTTGAGTACTCTCCCTTCCCAACAAAATCAACCTATGCCCTCTATCCATATATAACTGTAACCATATACACACACATTCACATATGTATTCGTATGACCACGCCCCCTTCTTCCATTATTTTCATAGTGGGAAAGATATCATCAGTCACAGATATTGCTTTTCCATATAGGAATGTAAATAGTTCAACTTTGATAAGTTCCTTTTGATTTCTTTCCCTGATTACCTTCTCAGGCATCTCTTGCTTCTTGTGTCCGGATGTCAGATTTTCTATTCAACTCTGTTTTTTTCCTCAAGAATGCTTGAAAGTCCTCTATTCCACTGAATGACCATATTTTCCCCTGAAACAAAATACTCAGTTTTGCTGGGTAGGTGACCCTTGGGTTCAGTCCCAGCTCTTTTGCCCTCTGGAATATTATCTTCCATGCCCTTCGATCCCTCAGTGTAGAAGCTGCCAGGTCCTGGGCTATTCTGATTGTGTTTCCACAATATTGAAATTGTTTCTTCCTGGCTGCTTATAGTATTTTCTCCTTGATCTGGGGATTCTGGAACCTGGCTATAATATTCCTGGGAGTTTTCCTTTTGGGATCTTTTTCAGGAGGTGATCTGTGGATTCTTTCAACCTCTATTTTGCCCTCTGGATCTAAAACATCAGGGCAGTTTTCCTTGAGAATTTCTTGAAGGGTGATTTCTAGGTTCTTTCCTTGATCATGGCTTTCAGGTCGTCCAATAATTTTTAAATTGTCTCTCCTGGATCTGTTCTCCAGGTCAGTGGTTTTTCCCATGAGATATTTCACATTGCCTTCTAATCTTTCATTTGTTTGGATATGCTTAACAGCATCTTGATTTCTCATAAAGTCATTAGCTTCCATTTGCTCCAGTCTAACTCTGAAGGAATGAATCTCCTCAGTGAGCTTTTGAGATTCTTTTTCCATCTAGCAAATTCGACTTTTTAAGGCATTCTTCTCCTCATTGCCCTTTTGGGCCTCCTTTGCCATTTGAGTTAGTCTATTTTTTAAGGTGTTGTTTTCTCAGTCAGGCTGTTGACCCTCATTTCATACTTTTCCTGCATCCTTCTCATTTCTCTTTCCAATTTTTCCTCCACTTCTCTTATTTGATTTTTAAAGTCCTTCTTAAGGTCCGCTATGGCCTGCAACCTGCTCATGTTTTCCCCTGGGGCTTTTGGAGCAGGACTTCTGACCTCACAGTCCTTTTCCTGCTCTATGCCCCCAAAATAGGAGTCTAGGGTTGCATTTTTTCTGTTTCCTTTGCCTTGGCATGTTGCCACTTAATTGCTTGACTTTTGGGCTTGTTGCCACACTGTGGCTTTAAGGCCAGATAGAGGAATTTTCGTCCCAAACGTGTGGGGGGCAACTTCCGTTTCTGGCAAGCTATAAACCCACCCACAACTTCCACCCTAGATCACAATCCAGATCCAGGGAGGTTAAAGCAAGAGCGATTACCCCCCATGACTGATCGCTGGATCTCCCCACGAGTTGTAGGCTGGGAGCCGGAAATGCCTCTGAAAACTACACAGTGGTGTGTCTCCTCAGCAGCTTCTAGCCCCCAGGGGAGGGAGCTGACGCATTCCCCAAATACAGGTCCCAAAGTCCATAGGACACTAACCTCTTACTTTGTCCTAGACAAGTCTATGTTGATAATTCTGGCGTCTCCACAGTTCCTGGTGTTCTGGGGTTCCTCCAGCTGGCTGCTGGCCCTGCTGCCCTGGGGCTAAAACCTCGGCTCATGTGGACCTGGGCTCGGCTGGGCTCCTTCGCTCTGCGCGCTGCCGGCTCCCAGACCACTGCGCTGGTCCTTCCTGCAGGGTGCTGGGCTGTCCTCAGCGGGAGGTTAGCTTCTCTGTGTCGTTCTGTGGGTGCTGGGGCTCCAGAAGATTTTCAGAGTCCTTTTTTACATAGTTTGTGGAGAATCTGGGGGCAGAGAGGCTTGGACGAGCTGTTTCTACTCCGCCATCTTGGCTCCGCCCCCCCGACTTTCAAGCATTCTTGAGGAAAAAACCAGAGTTGAATAGAAAATTTGACATTCAGACACAAGAAGCAAGAGATGCTTGAGAAGGCAATCAGGGAAAAGAAATCAAAAGGTACTTATCAAAGTTGAACTGTTTACATTCTTACATGGAAAAACAATAACTGTGACTGATGAAACATTTCTCAGTATGAAAATAATTGAAGAATGGTGTATGGTCATATGAATACATATGTGAATGTGTGTATATATGTTTACAAGTATACATGGATAGAGGGCACAGGTTGAATTTGTTGGGAAGGGGTGATACTTAAGGGGTGAATTTAAGAGGTGAGAGAGGAAAGTGGCAAGAGGAGATGGGGAGAGACAGGGTAGGGTAAACTATCTCATGTAGAAGAAGCAAGAGGAAGTGGTTGCAGGGGAGGGGAAGAACAGGAAAGCAAAAAGGCAAAACCCTATTCTCATTGAATTTGGCTCAGGGAGAGAATTGAATACATACTAAATGGGATATCTCACCCTGCAGGAGAGTAGGGGGAAGGGGGAAAGGAGGGGGGATGATGGAGGGGAAGGCATTCTGGGGGGAGGGGAGGTTGGAACTACTCACTTTCAAAGAGGGACAGGATCAAAGTAGGGAATGGACCAGGTGGGGGGTGGGATGGGCGGGAGGGAAATATAAGCAGTCTTTTACAATATATCTACTATGGTAAGGTTTTGCATAGCTATACATGTACAACACATATTGAATTGCTGATCTTCCCAGAGGGAGTGGGTGACAAGGGAGGAAGGGAATGGATCTGAAATTCAAAGTCTTAAAATTAAATGCTTCAAATGTATATAAATACTATAGTTAATGCTATTTTGTATGTAATTGGGAGATATGATGTTCAGGCATTTGAGCTCAGAGATTCACCTTGCCCTAATGGAAAAGTTGAAGGGGATATGGGAGAAGATATGGGAGAGAGCAGATTGGATGAGGGGATAACTAGTGGGACTGCTATTCTGGGGTGGTGGGTAGAGAAAATGGGGAAAAATTGTAACTCAAATCTGGTGGAAATAAATGATGTAAACCAGAAGTTAATAAAGCATTTGTCAAAAAAATAAAATAAAATAAAAAATAATCTCTCCCTTAATTTTCATAATTTCTAATTTGTTTTTTAATTGGAGATTTTTAATTTGTTCTTTTTCTCACTTTTTAGTTGTATGTCCAATTTATTGGTCTCCTCTTTCTCTATTTTATTAATATAAGCATTTAGAGATATAAAATTTCCCCAAGAACTGCTTCACCTGCATCCCATGAATTTTGGTATGTTGTCTCATTATTGTGATTCTCTTCGGTGAAGTTATCGATTGTTTCTATGATTTGTTATTTGACCCACTCCTTATTTAGGATTAGATTATTTAGTTTTCAATTAATTGTAGTTGATCTTTCCATGACATTTATTGCATATAAGTTTTATTGCATCATGATCTGAAAAAGGATGTATATAATATTTCTACCTTTCTATATTAGATTGTGAGGTTAATGCACTAATGCATGGTTAATTTTTGTGTAGGTGTCATGTATGAATGAGAAAAGGCATATTCCTTTCTATCCCCATTCAGTTTTCTCCAGAGCTCTACCATATCTAACTTTTCTAAAATTCTATTTCCCTCCTTAACTTCCTTTTTGTTTATTTATGGTTAGATTTATCTAGTTTTAAGAAGGGGAGGTTGAGGTCCCCCAGTACTATAGTTTTGCTATTTCTTGCTTTAACTCACATAATTCCTTTCCCAAGAATTTGGATGTTATAACACTTGGTGTGCATATGGTTACTATTTATATTACTTCATTGTCTATGGTACCTTTTAACAAGATATAGTTTCCTTCCTTATCTCTTTTAATTAGATATATTTTTGCTTTTGCTTTGTCTGAAATTGCTACCTTTATTTTTTTTTTACTTCAGCTGACACATAATGTGTTCTGTTCCAGTTGTTTTTTATTTTTACTATGTGTGTATCTCTCAGTTTCAATCTTATAAAAATATATTGTAAGATTATGTTTTTTAATTCAATCTACTTTTTGCTTCCATTTTACGGGAGAGCTCATCCCATTCACATTCACTGTTATGATGTCTAACTGTGTCTTTCTCACAATCCTGACCCCCCCCTCCAACCACTCACCCCAGTTTATGCTGTTTTTTCCTTACCAGTGTCTTCCTTCTGACCACCCCCTCCCTTAATCTGCACTTCTTTCTATCCACCCCCTCCCTATTCTTTCCCTTTTCTCCTCCTACTTCCCTACAGGGTGAGATGGATTTCTATACTCAACTCAATATATATGTTATTCCCTCTCTGAGCCAAATTTGATGAAAGTTTCAAATAATCCTCACCCCACCCTTTCTTTCCCTCTACTGTAATAGGTCCTTTGTGGCACTTTGTGTTGATGTAATTTATTCCATTTTGCCTCTCTCTTTTCTCTTCTCCCAGTATAATCCTTTTTCACCCCTCAATTATTTTTTTTATTTCATCACATCCAAGTCAATTTATACCCATACCCTCTGTCTATGTGTACCTCCTTCTAACTGTCCTAATAAAGACACAGTTCTCAGGAGTTACAAGCATCAACTTCCATGTAGAGATGTAAACGGTTTAAACTTATTGGATAACATTTTATTTTCTTTCCTGTTCATTGTTTTATGCTTCTCTTGAGTCTTGTATTTGAAGATTAAAATTTCTGTTCATTTCTGGTCTTTTCATCAGGAATGATTTAAACTTCCCTATTTCATTGAATGTCCATCTTTTCCCTTGAAAGATTATGTGCGATTTTGCTAGGTAGTTTATTCTTCATTGTAATGCAAAATCCTTTGCCTAAAGTCCTCCTCTCCTTTAATGTAGAAACTGCAAAGTTCTGTGCAATTCTGACTGTGGCTCCTTGATATTTGAATTGTTTCTTTTTGGTTGCTTGCAGTATTTTCTTCTTGACCTGATAGTTCCGAAATTTGGCTACAATGTTCTTTGGAGTTTTTATTTTGGGATTTTTTAGGAGGTGATTGGTAGGTTCTTTCTATGACTATTTTACCCTCTGGTTCTAAGATATCAGTGCAGTTTTCCTTGATAATTTCTTGAAATATGGTGTCCCAGGCTCTTTCCTTTTTATCATGGCTTTCAGGTAGTTCAATATTTCTTAGATTATCTCTCTTGCATTTATTTCCCAGATCATTCATTTATCCAATAAGGTATTTTAAATTTTATTATATTTTTTCCATTCTTTTGATTTTGCTTGACTGATTCTTGATATCTCATACTTATTAGCTTTCATTTGCCCAATCCCAATTTTAAAGGAATTATTTTCTTTAATTAGTTTTTGTGCCATCTGTTCCATTTGACCAATTCTACTTTGCAAGGAATTGTTTTCTACAGTGGATTTTTTTCCATTTGGCTAATTGTATTTTTTAAGGAATTGTATTCTTCAATCAATTTTTATCCTTCCTTTTCCATGCTGTTGACTCTCTTGCATACCTCTCATTTCTTTTCCCATTTTTTCTTCTACCTCTCTTTTTCACTTTTAAATTCTTTCCTGAGCTCTTATAAGAAAACTTTTTGGACTTAAAATCAATTCATATTCCCCTTTGAGGTTTTGGATGTAGGCATATTAACAATGTTGTCTTCTTCTGAGTTTGTATTTTGATCTTCCCTATAACCATAGCAGTTTTCTGTGGCTGATTTTTTTTTTTTTTTGCTTCTCACTCATATTTTTTTTTTACCTATTTCTCAGTTTTTAGAGTTGAGCTCTCCTCTTGGAGTACAGGGGGCACTGCCCCAAGTTTCTTATGTTTCGGGTCAGGGGCCTAGTCACTGGTTTTGTGCACTGGGGCCTAAGGTGCTGGTGGTTTGCTTCCTGTACTTGGGTGTTCTTGGCTAGTCACAGCCTGTGGTTGCCTGATTTCTGGGACTGACATCTGGCATTCTGAACTGGGGCTGGAGGCCTCACAGCTGGCCTGCTATGCCACTAGTCTGCTGTGCTAAGATAGAGGGGCTCTGGTTTCTGATCTGTGCTGTGGCTAAGAGCTTCCTGCTGACTCTCCCAGACACTGTGCTGGCCTGTGCTCCCCTTTTTCCAAATGAGGCAGACCTTTTCTGAAGTCCTTCTAAGTGATCTTAAGCTGGAAAATTGTTTCACTCCATCTTTTCATAGGTTCTGTCACTCCAGAATCCATTTAGAGGTTTAATTAACATTGTTTCTGAGGGAAACTGGAAACAACTCAGGCAGCTTCCTGGCTACTCTTTGCCATGTTGGTTCTACCCAGACAACAAAACCATCTTAATGATTTATGGCACCAACCTCCCCCCCCCCCCAAAAAAAAAAAAAGAAATCACCACCTTAGGGGCATTAGATGATAAGGCCCTCAGCTGGTTTTTAGGTGGTAGACATATGGAAAATTGGAATATAAGATCTTTGAGATAGTGGACTGGTGGTTTATTTTTCACCCTTCTTAGTTTCTTTAGTACATAGTGCAGTGTCTGCCACATGATTAGCAAGGGCTTCGTTAAATTTGTTGATTGCTTTACCCAGCCTATACTTGAAGCTTTTTCAACTTGGTAGGTGCTGTCAGAACTTCCATACATATATGTGTATACACACATATGTATATTTCATATATATATACACATATGTATATTTCATATATATGTATATGTATATTTCATATATACATATATGTATATTTCATACATATATACACATATATATGTATGTGTATATTTCATATATACATATATACAAACATATATCACCTTTTAGAATTTAAAAATCTCATTCTAAAAAGACATATTGGGATAGGATTTTGGTAGTTTCACTGGGGTAAAAAGATGATATATCCAAAATGTACAATTTCAGTTACCAAATCTTCAGAGATGCAACTGTATGAGAATATATGACTTGGAATGAGCAAATGGAAAGTGGGCTCTGAGCTCTGTAATTAATTTATCAAGTCAAATCTCCTGATGTATACAGTCTTTTTTTAAATTTTATTTTGTGTGTGTGTGTTTAACTTGTTCTTTTTTTTTCAAATGCTTTATTAACTTCTCTTTTACATCATTCATTTCTGCCAGATTTTGAGTTACAATCATTTTTCCCCTGTTATTCCCCTACCCAACCTCCCAGAATAGCAGTCCCACAAGATATCGCTTCCTCCAATCTGCTCTCTCCCATACTTTCTCCCATACCCCCTTCGACTTTTCCATTAGAGGAAGGTGAATCTTTGTGTCCCAATGCCTGCACATCTTATCTCCCAATTATAAGCAAAAGAGTATTGATAATAGTATTTATATGTATATTTGAAATATTTAATGTTAATACCTCGAATTTCAGATCCATTTCCTTCCTCCCTTGTCACCCATTCCCTCTGGGGAGATAAGTAATTCAGTATATGTTGTATGTGTCTAGCTATGCAAAACATTATCATAGTAGATATATTGTACAAGGCTGCTTATAATTCCCTCCCACTCATCCCACCCCCACCTGGTCCATTCCCTACATGATCCTGTCCCTCTTCTATAGTGGGTACTTCCAACCTCCCCTCCCCCAAGGATGCCCTCCCATCCATCATCCCTCCTCTCATCCCCCTTCCCCCTATTCTGCTGCAGGTTGAGATATCCCATTTAGTATGTATGTCATTCTCTCCCTGAACCAAATTCAATGTGAATGTGGTTTTGTCTTTTTAGCCTTCCTATTCTCCCCCTCCCTTGCAACCACTTCCCCTTGCTTCTTCTACATTAGATAGTTTGCCCTACCCTGTCTCTCCCCATCTCCTCTTGACACTTTCCTCTCTCACCTCATAATTTCATCCCTTGAGTACTCTCCCTTCCCAACAAATTCAACCTATGTCCTCTATCCATATATAACTGTAACCATATACACACACATTCACATATGTATTCATATGACCACACACTCTTCTTCCATTATTTTCATAGTGAGGAAGATATCATCAGTCACCATTATTGCTTTTCCATATAGGAATGTAAATAGTTCAACTTTGATAAGTTCCTTTTGATTTCTTTTCCCTGATTACCTTCTCAGGCATCTCTTCCCTCTTGTGTCTGGATGTCAAATTTTCTATTCAATTCTGGTTTTTTCCTCAAGAATGCTTGAAAGTCCTCTATTCCACTGAATGATCATATTTCCCCCTGAAACAAAATACTCAATTTTGCTGGGTAGGTGACCCTTGGGTTCATTCCCAGCTCTTTTGCCCTCTGGAATATCGTATTCCATGCCCTTGGATCCCTCAGTGTAGAAGCTGCCAGGTCCTGGGCTATTCTGATTGTGTTTCCACAATATTGAAATTGTTTCTTCCTGGCTGCTTGAAGTATTTTCTCCTTGATCTGGGGATTCTGGAACCTGGCTATAATATTCCTGGGAGTTTTCTTTTTGGGATCTTTTTCAGGAGGTGAGAGATTAATAAAATTAAAAGAAAATTATTGAACTAATAAATAAAACTAAGAGCTAGTTTTATTTAAAAATAAAAATACATAAGCCTTCGATTAATTTAAATTTTTTAAAAAGAAAAAAAAACAAAATTATCAGTATCAAAAATGAGAAGGGTAAATTCATCACCAATGAAGAAGAAATTATAACAATAATTAGGAACTAGTTTGCCCAACTGCATGCTAATAAATCTGACACCCTTTGTGAAATAGATGAATATTTACAAAAATATGAATTGCCCATATAAACAGAAGGGGAAATAAAATACTTAAATAACACCTCTTCAGAAAAGAAATTTAGCAAACCATCAGTGGACTTCCTAAGAAAAAATCTCTAGAACCACATGGATTTACAAATGAATTCTACAAAAAATTTAAAAAACAATTAATTTGAATACTATATAAAGTATTTGGAAAAATGGGAAAAGGAGTCCTATCAAATTCATTTTATGATACAGATATGGTACTAACACCTAAATCACGAAAAGCCAAAACAAAGAAAATCAGAGACCAATTTCCTTAATGAATGTTGATGCAAAAATTATAAATAAAATATTACCAAAGGTATTACAGAAATTTATCATGAGAATAATGGGTAGGATATATTCTAGGAATGCAAGGGTGGTTCAATATTAGGCTATCAATCTAACTACTAACAACTAGAATCATAATTGACCAAATCAATAAAAAAAATAACACATATCGTATGATTACCTCAATAGATGCAGAAAAAACTTTTGACAAAACACAGCACCCAATCCTATTAAAAAAAAAAACAATCAAACTAGTGAGTGTAGAAATAAATATTTGTTCCTTAAAATGATAAGGAGCATCTGTTTAACACAATCAGCAGGTATTGTATGTTATGGGGTTAAGCTAGAAGCTTTCCCAATAAGATCAGGTGTGAAGCAAGGATGTCCATTATCACCACTGTTATTCAATATTCTACTAGAAATGTTAACTTTAACAATAGGAGAAGAAAAATAAATTGAAGCAACCATAATACGCAATGAGGAAAGAAAGCTTTCACTCTTTTCATAAGATATGATGGCATACTCAGAGAATCCTAGAGAATCAACTAAAAACTATTTGAAATAATTAACAATTTTAGCAAAGTTGCAGGATATAAAATAAACCCATATAAAACTATGGCATTTTAAAAAATATTACTAATAAAGCCCAGCAGTAAGAGATAGAAAGAGAAATTCCATGTTTTTAAACTAAAAAACTTAAGTGTTATTTGGATGTTACATAACATCCAATTCTAGGAAAACTATACTATTTTCCTGAATTATATCTGGAATAAGTTTATTTTGTTTACCGGCTTCACATTCCTTGAATGCATGTTTATCTTCCCTATGCCGTCTTTGCCTTTTACTCATTCTCCTCAATAAGTATTTCATTTCCTTTTCATGCTTCTCTTGTTTCTTGTATTTGAAAGTTAAATTTTCTATTCAGCTTGGTCTTTTTATCAAGAATCCTTGAAAATTCTCTATGTCATTGCATGTCCATTCCCTCCCTCCCCGGAAGTATTATATTAAGTTTTGCTGGGTAGGTGATTCTTGGTTTTAATTGTAGCTCCTCTGTCCTCCAGAATATCATATTCTAAGTCCTTTGATCCCTTAATATAGAAGCTGCTAGATCTTGTATTATTCTAAAAGCATTTCCACAATATTTAAAGTGTTTCTTTTTGACTATTTGCAATACTTTTTCCTTGACCTGGGAACTGGAATTTGGTTACAATATTCCTAGGAGTTTTCCTTTTGGGATCTCTTTCAAAAGATAATTGGTGGATTCTCACAATTTCTATTTTACACTCTGGTTCTAGAATACCATAGTAGTTTTCCTTGATAATTTCTTAAAAGATGATGTCGTGGCTCTTTTTTGATCATGGCTTTCAGGTAGTTCAATAATTTTTAAAATATCTCTCTTGGATCGATTTTTCATGTCAGTAGTATTTCCAATGTGATATTTCACATTGTCTTTTACTTTTTTTATTTTTTTTGCTTCTGTTTTATAATTTCTTTTTTTTTTTCAAATGCTTTATTAACTTCTGGTTTGCATCATTCATTTCCACCAGATTTTAAGTTACATTTTTTCCCCATTTTCCCCCTACCCACAACCCCAGAATAGAAGTCCCACAGGATTTCCCCTCATTCAATCTACTCTCTCCCATATCTTCTCCCATACCCCCTTCGACTTTTCCAGTAGGGCATTGTGAATCTCTATGCCCCAATGCCTGTATATCTTATTTCCAAATTATATGTAAAATAGTAATAATAGTAATAATAATAATAATATATTTTTAAACATTTGATTTTAAAACTTTGAATTCCAGATTCATTCACTTCCTCCCTTGTCACCCACCCTTACTGGGAAGATAAGCAATTTAGTATATGCTGTACATGTGTAGCTATGCAAAACATTACCATAGTAGAAGTGTTGTAAAAAACTGACTATATTTCCCTCCCTCCTATCCCACCTCCCACTTGGTCTATTCCCTACTTTGATCCTGTCCCTTTTCAAAAGTGGGTGCTTCCAACTCCCTTCCCCCCCCAGAGTGCCCTGCCTTCTATCATCCCTCCTCTCATCCCCTTCCCCCCTACTCTCCTGTAGGGTGAGGCATCCTATTTAGTATATATGTCATTCTCTCCCTGATACAGATTCAACGAGAATAAGGTTTTGCCTTTTTGCCTTCCTGTTCTTCTTCTCCCTTGTAACCATTTTCCTTTGCCTCTTCTATGTGAGATAGTCTACCCCGTTCTGTCTCTCCCTATCTCCTCTTGTTATATTCCTCTATAACCTCTTAATTTCACCTTTTAAGTATCATCCCTTATTAAATTCAACCTGTGCCCTCTATCTATGTATACCTGTAAAACATATACACACACATTCACATATGTATTCCTTTGCCCATATACTCTTTGTCAACTATTTTCATACTTAATAAAGTTTCCTCAGATACAACTATCGTTTTTCCATGTAGGAATGTAAATATTTCAACTTTGATAAGTTCCTTCTGATTTCTTTTCCCTGTTTACCTTCTCAGGCTTCTCTTGCTTCTTTTATCTGAATGTCAAATTTTCTATTCAACTCTGGTGTTTTCCTCAAGAAGGCTTGAAAGTCCTCTATTCTACCGAATGACCATATTTCCCTGTGAAACATGATACTCAGTTTTGCTAGGTAGGTGATTCTTGGTTTTAATCCCAGCTCCTTTGCCCTCTGGAATATCATATTCCAAGCCCTTTGATCCCTCAGTATAGAAGTTGCCAGGTCCTGTGCTATCCTGATTGTGTTTCCACAATCTTGAAATTGTTTCTTCCTGGCTGCTTGTAATAGTTTCTCCTTAATCTGGGAATTCTGGAACCTGGCTATAATATTCCTAGGAGTTTTCTTTTTTGGGATCTTTTTCAGGAGGTGATCAGTGGATTCTTTCAACCTTTATTTTGCCCTCTGGTTTTAAAATATCAGGGCAATTTTCCTTGAGAATTTCTTGAAGGATGATTTCCAGGTTCTTTCTTACACCATATACCAAGATAAGGTCAAAATGGGCATGTGATTTAGAAATAAATGGTGATACCATATGTAAATTAAAACAGCAAGGGATAGTTTACCTGTCAGACCTATGGAGTATGGAAGAATTTATCAAAATGGATAATTTTGCTTACATTAAATTAAAAAGTTTTCCCCCAACCAAACCAAGATTAGTAGGAAAGCAGAGAGCTGGAAAACAATTTGTACTGCCAGTCTTTTTGATAAAGGTTTCATTTCTAAAATATATTGGGAATTAGTCAAATTTATAAGAACACAACCCATTCTCCAATTGATAAATGGTCAGAGGATATGAACAAACAATTTTCAGATGAAGATATTAAAGCTATTAATAGTCAAATGAAAAAAATGCTCCAAATAACTATTTATTAGAAAAATGCCAATTAAAACAACTCTGAGGTAAAACCTCACACCTATCATACTGGCTAATATGACACAAAAGGAAAATAATAAGTGTTGGAGGTGAGGGAAAAAATGGAACACTAATACATTGTTGGTGGAGTTGTAAATGGATCCAACCATTTTGAAGAGCAATTTTGAACTAAGTCCAAAGCACTACATATCCTTTCTTTCAGCAATATCACTTTTAGGTCTGTATCCCAAAGAGATCATAAAAAGGGAAAAGAACCCACATGTACAAAAATATTTATAGCAGCCCTTTTGTAGTGGTAAAGAATTAGAAATTGAGGGGTTGTCCTTCATTTGGGGAATGACTGAATGAATTTTGGTGGAGGAATATAATAGAACACTATTATACTATGAAAATGATAAGTAGACAGATTTCAGAAAGACCTGAAAAGACTGATATGAACTGATGCTGAGTGAGGTGAACAGAACCATGAGAAAACTGTACAGAGTAACAATACCATTGTGTTCAACTTTGATAGATTTAGCTCTTCTCAATGATACAATGATCTAAGACAATTCCAAAAGGCTTATGTTGAAAAACACTATCCACATTTAGAGAAAGGATTATGAAGTCTGAATGCAGAACAAAGCACACTATTTTCTCTTTTTTCCATTTTCCTGTGCTTTTTCCAATTTGTTCTGATTCTTCTTTCATAATATGACTAATCTGGAAATATGTTTAATATGATTGTACATATATAAAACTTACATCAGTTTGAGGGAGGTCGAGGGAGTGTGGGAGAAAAAATTTGGAACTCAAAATCTTTTTTTTTTCTATTAAACAAATGCTTTATTAACTTCTGTTTTACATCATTCATTTCCGCCAGATTTTGAGTTACAATTATTTTCCCCCCTGTTTTTTCCCCTACCCACCCTCCCAGAATAGCAATCCCACAAGATATCGCTTCCTCCAATCTTCTCTCTCCCATATCTTCTCCCATACCCCCTTCGACTTTTCCATTGGAGCAAGGTGAATCTCTGTGCCCAAATGCCTGCACATCTTATCTCCCAATTACATGCAGAAGAGTATTAATAATATATTTTATATATATTAAGAACATTTAATTTTAAGACCTTGAATTTCAGATCCATTTCCTTCCTCCCTTGTCACCCATTCTGTCTGGGAAGATAAGTAATTCAGTATATGTTGTACATGTCTAGCTATGCTAAACATTACCATAGCAGATATATTGTACAAGGCAGCTTATAATTCCCTCCCACTCATCCCACCCCTCACCTGGTCCATTCCCTACTTGATCCTGTCCCTCTTCTATAGTGGGTACTTCCAACCTCCCTTCCCCCCAAGGATGCCCTCCGATCCATCATCCCTCCTCTCATCCCCCTTCCCCCTATTCTGCTGCAGGTTGAGATATCCCATTTAGAATGTATGTCAATCTCTCTCAGAACCAAATTCAATGAGAATGTGGTTTTGCCTTTTGGCCTTCCTATTCTCCCCCCCCCCCCCCCTTACAACCACTTACCCTTGCTTCTTCTACCTGAGATGCCTTTTTGGGCCTCCTTTGCCATTTGAGTTAGGCTATTTTTTAAGGTGTTGTTTTCCTCAGTCAGGCTGTTGACCCTCATTTCATACTTTTCCTGCATCCTTCTCATTTCTCTTTCCAATTTTTCCTCCACTTCTCTTATTTGATTTTTAAAGTCCTTCTTAAGGTCCTCTATGGCCTGCAACCTGCTCATGTTTTCCCCTGGGGATTTTGGAGCAGGACTTCCGGCCTCACAGTCCTCCTCTCTCTCTATGCTTCGATTGTTTTTGCCCCCAAAGTAGGAGTCTAAGGTTGCATTTTTTTGTTTAATTTGTTTCCTTTGCCTTAACATGTTGCTACATAATTACTTGACTTTTGGGCTTGTTGCCACAGTATGGCCTGGTGCCAGACAGGAACTTTTGCCCCAAACGTGTTGGGGGGGGCAACTTCCATTTCTGGCAAGCTGGAAACCTCCCCACGACCTCCACCCCAGATCACAATCCAGGGAGGTTAAAGCAAGAGCGACTATCCCCCAAGACTGATCGCTGGATCTCCCTACAGTTCGCAGGCCAGGAGCTGGAGCTGCCTCTGAAAACTGCAAAATGGCGTGTCTCCTCAGTGGCTTCTAGCCCCCAGGGAGGAAGCCACACATTCCCCAAATACTGGTCCCAAAGTCCATAGGGCACTAACCTCTCAGTTTGTCCTAGGCATGTCTATGTTGATAATTCTGAAGTCGCCACAGCTGCTGGTGTTCTGGGGTCCCTCCAGCCAGAGGCTGGCCCTGCCACCCTGGGGCTAAAACCGCGACTCAGGCGCTTGGCTGTGCTTTGCTCTCTATGCTCTGTGTGCTTGCAGACTGCTGCTCTGGTTCTACCTGCAGGGCTGCTGGGCTGTCCTCAGAGGGAGGTTAGCTTCTCTGTGTCATTCTGTGTGTGCTGGGGCTCCAGAAGTTGTTCAGAGTCCCCTTTTATATAGTTTGGAGGCGATCTGGGGGAAGAGTGGTTTGGACGCACTGTTTCTACTCCGCCATCTAGGAACTCAAAATCTTATAAAATTGAATGTTGAAAACTATGTGTAAATGGAAAAAAATTACTAATTAGTGGGGAAAAAGATGATATTGTTGACAGGAGTATCTACAGTGATTAAATTGAAGATCTTTGGTTTATTGAAGTCTATGAAAGACCCAACAAGTAGCCACCTTGTTAACTGTTTGTGTATATTGTTCTTTTCATTATGAGATTAAACAAGGTATCAATAGGGTGATTTAGAAACATGAAACGCCTAAATGGTATTAGTGAAAGAGGTATGTTCATAGGAAAATACATAAGCAAGAAGCCCTTGTAAGACTTAAGGGCACAAAGAATATAATAACAACTATGGCACGAAAGAGGAATTTAGTCCAATCATCTGAAAGTATGGTCTAGAGGCTGCTGGGGTTTCTCAGACCTTTCAGCAGTTCTGTTAGGTCAAAATGATTTTCATAAGCATACCAATATATTTCAATTTTCCATATAATAAATATCAATAAAAATAATCCACATAAACAAAAGTTTTTGGAGGGTCCTCAATAATTTTTAAGAGTACAAAATGAATCTAAAACCAAAAAGACTTGAGTACTATGAATCTATAGAATGGTAGGCAACATGGTATGATGGTTAGAGTACCTAGCATCAGGCTCCCATTCTGACTATATGACTTACTCACTTTGTGACCTTGGGAGATCTCCTTAACATCTAAACTTCAGTCACCTCTCTAAGACAGGATATCTCTGATACTCTGAGTCAGTCTAGGGAGGTTCTATACTAATAGGGAGGAGTTTATGACTAAACTCTTGATCTCATTGATAGAAGGGACTCTTGAACTCTGCAACCTAGTCTAAGAGAGTTGTCTAGAGTACTGAAGGTAAACTAAGTTACCTTCACATGAGCCTGTTGTGTCAAAGGAAGGGCTTGAAACCAGAGCTACCTGACTCTAAAGCCTTACCTCTATCCACTATCCACATAATCTTTCCTATGTAAGAAACATTCAAAATAAGAGATCTTTGATGTATTTATACAGCTATTAGAATTTTCCAGAATTTTTCAAGGGCTAATAATGACCATTGTTGTCAGAGATGTATAAGACTTCACCAAATACTACATTTTCTAAATGAATCTCACAGTCATCTAAATCCTCTCAATTTGCAAAATAAGTCTATTTGCAAAAGTTAAATGATTCAGCTTGTTAACCAGCTGAATACTCATTTCCTCTGAATGGGGAAAGTGTAAAGTCTATCATAGAAAACAAGCTGGCACCAACATCAGGCCCTGCCAGCTGTCTCTTTTTTTCTTCTTCTTCTTGGTTCAAATTCTCCCCTAACACTTTCTTCATTTCCAGGGAAACTCGGAAAGGCTATGGTGCTTTACCAAAGAATTTGCCATATTTGTATTTACCACTGGAGTTTATCATACAGTGCCAATGTGCCTAGCTGGTTTACCACCAATTTTAGTAGATAATGTTAATTCAGTCTAACCTTACCACTTGTTATGATTGTAAACTGTAAGTTGATGGAGTTTACACAAATCAAATATAAAAAGACTATCTCATATCAGAAATAAAGTGTTTAATAAGTCTCTACATATTAGTTAATCAGTTAAATAAGTCTCTACATATAAGATACTGTTTTTCTTGCTATGGTTGGCTTTGAAGAAGTACAGAAAGCACTTTTCTTCCCCTCAAGAAGCTTATAATTTAGTTCATTGTTGTTTGTTGTTAATCAGTCTTTTTCAGTCATGTCCGACTCTTCATGACCCCATTTGAGGTTTGCTTGGCAAAGATAATGGAGTGGTTTGCCATTTCCTTTTTTGCCTTATTTGACAGATGAGGAAACTGAGGCAAACAGTAACTTTCCCAGGGTCACAAAGCCAGTAAGAGTATAAGGTCGGGCCACTCTGCCCCCAGATTTCCCCCCAAACTATGTAAAAGGGAATTCAGAACAACTTCTGGAGCCCCAGCACCCACAGAACGACACAGAGAAGCTAACCTCCCGCTGAGGACAGCCCAGCAGCCCTGCAGGAAGGACCAGTGCAGCACTCTGGGAGCCAGCAGTGCGCAACGCGCAGAGCACAGGAAGTGGAGCTGAGTGGAGCCCAGGTCCCCGTGAGCCGAGGTTTTAGCCCCAGGGCGGCAGGGCCAGCAGCCAGCTGGAGGAACCCCAGAACACCAGCAGCTGTGGCGACTCCAGAATTATTAACATAGACATGCCTAGGACAAAGTAAGAGGTTAGTGTACTATGGACTTTGGGACCTGTATTTGGGGGAATGCGTCGGCTCCCTCCCCTGGGGGCTAGAAGCCACTGAGGAGACACGCCATTTTGTAGTTTTCAGAGGCAGCTCCAGCTCCTGGCCTGCAATAAATTGTAGGGAGATCCATCGATCAGTCTTGGGGGGGGGTAATCGCTCTTGCTTTAACCTACCTGGATCTGGATTGTGATCTAGGGTGGAAGTCGTCGGTGGGTTTACAGCTTGCCAGAAAAGGAAGTTGCCCCCAACACGTTCGGGACGAAAATTCCTCTATCTGGCCTTAAAGCCATAGTGTGGCAACAAGCCCAAAAGTCAGGTAATCAAGTGGCAACATGCCAAGGCAAAGGAAACAGAAAAATGCAACCATAGACTCCTATTTTGGGTGCATAGAGCGGGAAAAGGACTGTGAGGTCAGAAGTCCTGCTCCAAAAGCCCCAGGGGAAAACATGAGTGGGTTGCAGGCCATAGAGAACCTTAAGAAGGACTTTAAAAATCAAATAAGAGAAGTGGAGGAAAAATTGGAAAGAGAAATGAGAAGGATGCAGGAAAAGTATGAAATGAGGGTCAACAGCCTGACTGAGGAAAACAACACCTTAAAAAATAGACTAACTCAAATGGCAAAGGAGGCCCAAAAGGGTAATGAGGAGAAGAATGCCTTAAAAAGTCGAATTTGCCAGATGGAAAAAGAATCTCAAAAGTTCACTGAGGAGATTTATTCCTTCAGAGCTAGACTGGAGCAAATGGAAGCTAATGACTTTATGAGAAATCAAGATGCTGTTAAGCATATCCAAACAAATGAAAGGTTAGAAGGCAATGTGAAATATCTCATGGGAAAAACCACTGACCTGGAAAATAGATCCAGGAGAGACAATTTAAAAATTATTGGACTACCTGAAAGCCATGATCAAGGAAAGAACCTAGAAATCACCCTTCAAGAAATTCTCAAGGAAAACTGCCCTGATGTTTTAGATCCAGAGGGCAAAATAGAGGTTGAAAGAATCCACCGATCACCTCCTGAAAAGATCCCAAAAAGAAAACTCCCAGAAATATTATAGCCAGGTTCCAGAATCCCCAGATCAAGGAGAAGATACTACAAGTGGCCAGGAAGAAACAATTTCAATATTGTGGAAACACAATCAGAATAGCCCAGGACCTGGCAGCTTCTACACTGAGGGATCGAAGGGCATGGAATATGATATTCCAGAGGGCAAAAGAACTGGGAATGAACCCAAGGGTCACCTACCCAGCAAAACTGAGTATTTTGTTTCAGGGGAAAATATGGTCATTCAGTGGAATAGAGACTTTCAAGCATTCTTGAGGAAAAAACCAGAATTGAATAGAAAATTTGACATCCAGACACAAGAAGCAAGAGATGCCTGAGAAGGTAATCAGGGAAAAGAAATCAAAAGGAACTTATCAAAGTTGAACTATTTACATTCCTATATGGAAAAGCAATAACTGTGACTGATGATATCTTTCTCACTATGAAAATAATGGAAGAAGGGTGTGTGGTCATATGAATACATATGTGAATGTGTATGTATATGGTTACAGTTATATATGGATGGAGGGCATAGGTTGATTTTGTTGGGAAGGGAGAGTACTCAAGGGATGAAATAATGAGGTGAGAGAAGAAAGTGGCAAGAGGAGATGGGGAGAGACATGGTAGGGTAAACTATCTCATGTAGGGGAAGTGGGTGCAAAGGAGGGGGAGAATAAGGAAGGCTAAAAAGGCAAAACCACATTCACATTGAATTTGGTTCAGGGAGAAAATGACATACATACTAAATGGGATATCTCAACCTGCAGCAGGATAGGGGGAAGGGGGATGAGAGGAGGGATGATGGATGGGAGGGCATCCTTGGGGGTGAGGGGAGGTTGGAAGTACCCACTATAGAAGAGGGACAGGATCATGTAGGGAATGGACCAGGTGGGGGTGGGATGAGTGGGAGGGAATTATAAGCAGCCTTGTACAATATATCTACCATGATAATGTTTTGCCTAGCTAGACATGTACAACATATACTGAATTACTTATATCCCAAAAAAAAAAAAAAAAAAAGAAATTCTCAAGGAAAACTGCCCTGATGTTTTAAATCCAGAGGGCAAAATAGAGGTTGAAAAAATCCACCGATCACCTCCTGAAAAAGATCCCAAAAAGAAAACTCCCAGGAATATTATTGCCAGGTTCCAGAGTCCCCAGATCAAGGAGAAAATATTACAAGCAGCCAGGAAGAAACAATTTCAATATTGTGGAAACACATTCAGAATAGCCCAGGACCTGGCAGCTTCTACACTGAGGGATCAAAGGGCATGGAATATGATATTCCAGAGGGCAAAAGAACTGGGAATGAACCCAAGGGTCACCTACCCAGCAAAACTGAGTATTTTGTTTCAGGGGAAAATATGGTCATTCAGTGGAATAGAGGACTGTCAAGCATTCTTGAGGAAAAAACCAGAGTTGAATAGAAAATTTGACATCCAGACACAAGAAGCAAGAGATGCCTGAGAAGGTAATCAGGGAAAAGAAATCAAAAGTAACTTATCAAAGTTGAACTATTCACATTCCTATATGGAAAAATAATAACTGTGAGTGATAATATCTTCCTCACTATGAAAATAATGGAAGAAGGTTGTGTGGTCATATGAATACATATGTGAATGTGTGTGTATATGGATAGAGGGCATAGGTTGAACTTGTTGGGAAGGGAGAATACTCAAGGGATGAAATTATGAGGTAAGAGAGGAAAGTGGCAAGAGGAGATGGGGAAAGACAGGGTAGGGCAAACTATCTCATGTAGAAGAAGCAAGGGGAAGTGGTTGCAAGGGAGGGGAAGAATAGGAAGGGAAAAAAAAGGCAAATCCACATTCTCATTGAATTTGGTTCAGGGAGAGAATGACATACAAACTAAATGGGATATCTCAACCTGCAGCAGAATGGGGGAAGGGGGATGAGAGGAGGGATGATTGATGATGGGGGGGCATCCTTGGGGGGAGGGGAGGTTGGAAGTACCCACTATAGAAGAGGGACAGGATCATGTAGGGAATGGACCAGGTGGGGATTGGGATGAGTGGGAGGGAATTATAAGCAGCCTTGTACAATATATCTACTATGATAATGTTTTGCATAGCTAGACACGTACAACATATACTGAATTACTTATCTCCCAAGAGGGAATGGGTGACAAGGGAGGAAGGAAATGGATCTGAAATTCAAGGTCGTAACATTAAATATTTCAAATATATATATAAATACTATTATTAATACTCTTTAGCCTATAATTGGGAGATAAGATGTGCAGGCATTGGGACACAAAGATTCACCTTCCTCTAATGGAAAAGTCGAAGGGGGTATGGGAGAAGGTATGGGAGAGAGCAGATTGGAGGAAGTGATATCTTGTGGGACTGCTATTCTGGGAGGTTGGGTAGGGAATAACGGGGGTAAAATGATTGTAACTCAAAATCTGTCGGAAATGATTGATGTAAAACAGTAGTTAAAAAAGCATTTGTTAAAAAAAAATAAAATGAGGTGGCTGGACCAAAAAAAAAAATTTCAAAAAATTTTTTTAAAAAATCCAAAAAAAAAAAAAAAGAGTATAAGGTGGGATTTGGACTTAGGAAAATGAGTTTCCTTGATTCCAGGCCTGGCACTCTCACTACAACATCTCGCTGCCCTGTAATCTACCTTTGGGTCATAGTTTGCCAACTCCTGATCTAATTGATAAGAGTGGCTAAACAAAAACAATTACTGAGAACATCCATACAACAAAAGATAAATTGACATTTATTGTTATCTCTCCTCCCCTAATTCTCAAAGTGCTTTGCTTATATGGGTATCTTTGAATACATACATGTGCATAAATACACAACTATATTATTAGAATTATAGGTCTAGACCTGGAAGGGAACTCATAAACCATTAAGTTCATATTATTTGCTGAGGAAACAGACCTAGGAAGATTAGATGATTGCCCAAAATGATCTGTATGTTGTCTGTGATGGGACTTGAAAGCTGCTTCTGTCAATTCAAAGCATGTTCTTTTTTCTACTATATAGTAGGAAAATGCCTTGCCTTCTTACTTGTCATAGCTTAGTTATATTTTAGTTATTTTCATTATGTATTTTCTAGATTACAAGCTCTGTCTTGGAAGTAATTGTAATTGAATAGTCAGCATTTTATCTGCCATGGCATCCATCACAGGGTATTGCATATAATATGCATATGTTTGATAAAATCAAATTTGACTCAGTTCAAGAGTTCTAAGATCATTTTGATACAGCCTGCAGGATTTAGTGAGCTCTCAAGGGAAATGAGGAGTTAAGACCCAGAGAGTTTTTTTTTAAACAAATGCTTTATTAACTTCTGGTTTATATCATTCATTTCCGCCAGATTTTGAGTTACATTTTTCCCCCATTTTCCCCCTACCCAACACCCCAGAATAGCAGTCCCACAAAATATCCCCTTATCCAATCTGCTCTTTCCCATATCTTCTCCCATACCCCCTTCAACTTTTCCAGTAAGGCATTGTGAATATCTGTGCCCCGATGCCCACACATCTTATAGTCCAATTGCAGACAAAATAGTATTAATAAATGCATTTATGCATACACACATATATATATGTGTATATATATATATGTGTGTGTGTGTATATATATACACATATATTTGAAACATTTAATTTTAAAATTTGAATTTCAGATCCAATCTCTTCCTCCCTTGTCACCAACTCCCTTTGGGAAGTTAAGCAATTCAGTATGTGTTGTACATGTATAGCTATGCAAAACATTACCATAGTTGATATATTGTAAAAGACTGTTTATATTTCCCTGTCACCCATTCCACCCCCCACCTGGTCCATTCCCTACTTTGATCCTGTCCCTCTTTGAAAGTGGGTACTTCCAACCTCCCCTCCCCCCAGAATGCCCTCCACTCCATCATCCCCCCTCCTTTCCCCCTTCCCCCTACTCTCCTGCAGGGTGAGATATCCCATTTAGTATGTATTCAATTCTCTCCCTGAGCCAAATTCAATGAGAATAGGGTTTTGCCTTTTTGCCTTCCTGTTCTTCCCCTCCCCTGCAACCACTTCCTCTTGCTTCTTCTACATGAGATAGTTTACCCTACCCTGTCTCTCCCCATCTCCTCTTGCCACTTTCCTCTCTCACCTCTTAAATTCACCCCTTAAGTATCATCCCTTTAGGGGCGGCTAGGTGGTGCAGTGAATAGAGCGCTGGCCCTGGAATCAGAAGGACCTGAGTTCGGAGCCGGCCTCCGACACTTAATCCGCACAAACAAAAACCTAGCCGTGTAACCTTGGACAAGTTACTTAACCCCAATTGCCCTAAAGGGGCGGCTAGGTGGCGCAGTGAGTAAGAGCGCCGGCCTCGGAGTTTGGATGACCCGAGATCAGATCCGGCCTCAGAAAATGAGCACCCACGCATAAATCAAATGACTAGCCATGTAACCTTGAGCAAGTTACTTAACCCCAATTGCTTTAAAAAAAAAAAAAAGTATAATCCCTTCCCACCAAATTCAACATGTGCCCTCTATCCATGTATACCTGTAAACATATATAAACACATTCACATATGTATTCATATGACCATACACCCTTCTTCAATCATTTTCATACTGAGAAATGTTTCATCAGTCACAGTTATTGTTTTTCCATGTAAGAATGTAAACAGTTCAGGGGCGGCTAGGTGGCACAGTGAGTAAGAGTGCCGGCCTCGGAGTTTGGATGACCCGAGATCAGATCCAACCTCAGAAAATGAGCACACACACATAAATAATGACTAGCCGTGTAACCTTGAGCAAGTTACTTAACCCCAATTGCTTTAAAAAAATAAAAAGAATGTAAACAGTTCAACTTTGATAAGTTCCTTTTGATTTCTTTTCCCTGATTACCTTCTCAAGCATCTCTTGCTTCTTGTGTCTGAATGTCAAATTTTCTATTCAACTCTGTTTTTTTCCTCAAGAATGCTTGAAAGTCCTCTATTCCACTGAATGACCATATTTTCCACTGAAACAAAATACTCAGTTTTGCTGGGTATGATTCTTGGTTTTAATCTTTTGACCTCTGGAATATCATATTCCATGCCCTTCAATCCCTTAGTGTAGAAGCTGCCAGGTCCTGTGCTATTCTGATTGTGTTTCCACAATATTGGAATTGTTTCTTCCTGGCTGCTTGTAGTATTTTCTCCTTGATCTGGGGATTCTGGAACTTGTCTGTACTATTTCTAGGAGTTTTCTTTTTGGGAACTTTTGCAGGAGGTGATCAGTGGATTCTTTCAACCTCTATTTTGCCCTCTGGGTCTAAAACATCAGGGCAATTTTCCTTGAGGATTTCTTGAAGGGTGATTTCTAGGTTCTTTCTTTGATCATGGCTTTCAGGTAGTCCAATAATTTTTAAATTATCTCTCCTGGATCTATTTTCCAGGTCAGTGGTTTTTCCTATGAGATATTTCACATTGCCTTCTATTCTTTCCTTTGTTTGGATCTGTTTAACAGCATCTTGATTTCTCATAAAGTCTCTAGCTTCCATTTGCTCTAGTCTAATTCTGAAGGAATGTATCTCCTCAGTGAGCTTTCGAGATTCTTTTTCCATCCGGCAAATTTGGCTTTTTAAGGCATTCTTCTCCTCATTGCCCTTTTGCGCCTCCTTTGCCATTTGAGTTAGTCTATTTCTAAGGTGTTATTTTCCTCAGTCAGCCTGCTGACTCTCATTTCATACTTTTCCTGCATCCTTCTCATTTTTCTTCCCAATTTTTCCTCCACTTCTCTTATTTGGTTTTTAAAATCCTTCTTAAGGTCCTCTCTGGCCCATAACCCATTCATATTTTCATTTGCGGCTTTTGGTGCAGGAGTTCTGACCTCACAGTCCTCCTCCTGTTCCATGCTTCGATCCTCTTTGCCCCCAAAATAGGAGTCTAATGTTGAATTTTTCTGTTTCTTATGTTTCCTTTGCATAGGCATATTGCCACTTAATTACTTGATTTTGGAGCTTGTTGCCACAGTAGGACTCTGCCACCAGACCGGGAAGCTTCTGTCCCAAATGTTGGGGTCTTCACATCTTCCTGAGGTATTAGTTGGGTGGCCTCTGTGAAGCCTCCACACGCTCTGGCCAGCTGGATAACCACCCAAGACCGCAATTCAGATCCAGGGAGGTTAAAGCAAGAGCGATTACCTCGAAAGGTTGATCACTGGATCCCCCTACATTTCACAGACCAGGAGCTGAAGCTGCAACTGAAGCTGCAAAATCAAGTCTGTGCCAAGTCTCCTCAGCCACTTCTCGCCCCCAGGGGAAGAATCCTGAAGCATTCCCCAAATACTGGTCCCAAATCCATAGGGCACTAGCCTCTCACTTTGTCCTAGGTATATCTGTGCTGATAATTCTGGAATTGCCACAGCTGCTGGTGTTCTGGGGTCCGTCCTGCTGGCTGCTGGCCTGGCTGCCCTGGGGCTAAAACCACGGTTCACCCAGGCCTGGGCTTGGCTCCCAGAGTGCTGTGCTGGCTGCTCCTTGCAGGGCTGCTGGCCTGTCCTCAGCGGGAGGTTACCTTCTCTGAGTAGTTCTGTGGCTGCTGGAGCTCCAGAAGTTGTTCAGAGTTCCCTTTTACACGATTTTGAAATGGTGTGGGAGAGAGCACCTTTGAAGTGCTCTTTCTACTCAGCCATCTTGGCTCTTCTCCCTCCCCCCAGAGAGTCTTAAAGTATACAAAACTTGCACAGGATAAATGAGTATTTGCCCCAAGGTGTGAAGTTTTGGGGTGGAACATACTTTCTCCTTGAAACAAGTGCTACAACTGTGCCTCACCTTATAGTCCTTTTATAGTTATGAAATGTCCACTGCCATAAAATTCAGTGTTCTATCACCATGGCACCCCTCTTTTGGGACCTGCCTCTCTCTCTTCCTCAAACTTCTAGGGCAGCAAGGGCCAGGTAGTTTGTTATAGGGTCTATTCAGGAGTAGGGAACCTGTGGCCTCGAGGCCACATGTGGTTCTCTACATCCTCAAGCATAACCCTTGGATTTTTTTTTTCTGGGAAGTTTAGATTCAATCAAATGGCAACACTTGAGGACCTAAAGGGCCACACATGGCCTCAAGACCACAGGCTCCTCACCCCTGGACTCTATCCACTCTCTGTATGACCGAATCTTTCCTTGGTGGGGCCATATTGAGTACACTGCTTCACTATTAATCTCAATTTGTTTTAAGCACATTTATAAATGAGTAGGGCTCTGTGGAGGATAGGTAAGATTCACTTAGGAAACAAGGAAATTGACTTATTGATCATTTACTAATTCAGCAAAGATTTATTGTCTTCCCTAGAGGAGCTTTTTGGGCTATTGGAAATGGACACTCAAATTTGAAAAAAAACAGCACATTCAGCATTGATGAAGCACACCTGGTGTTTGATTGGCCCTTTATGAAACAGGAACATCCATGAAGAGTCTACAACATGGATTCTAAGAAATTATGGCATGTATCTTTTTTTGTCTGAGTTGGAGTTAAGAATGACAATTTTTCCCTTTAACAATTTCCAACCCTGCCAGTTTACCTTACGTGAAGTGCCATTTTTATCTAGAAGGATTAGTCAATAAAGGATGAGTAATGTATATTTCAGCTTGAGTGTTTCAGTAGTTGTTAATTACACATCATCAGTTACAAACAAAAACCTTAGATTGTCTTTTCAGCATCTCACCTTTTCTTAGGTAATTAGTGTTAACCACAAAAATAGAATGTTTGATTTAACAAGCATTTCTTGAAAAAAAAAAAGAAAGAACAAGAAAAGATCAGATGACCATAATTATAAAAATCTCCCTTCCAAAGCTTTTATACCTGTATTTTTAGTAAGTGCAGTTGAGAACAGCATATTTTCCAAAGCTCTCACACAATGGTATTGGATTAAGGAACAAGTCATGAGACTGCATACATTTATTTAATTAAACAGAAATCTTGGCTCAAATACTTAGGTTTTTCATTACAAGAGCTATCCCAAACTCACATTGCTTGACAGTAATATTTTTAGAACAGCTGCAAAATGCTTAGTGTCTTGTCATCCTGAAAAAAAAACATATTTGAAAACTAGGGGTAAGTGTGCCAACCTCTGACATAAGCTGAAGTTCTCACCTTCAGCTCTGATGTGGTTCAATAGAATAAGTCTCAGTTTGGGAATATGAAGTCCAAAACCCTTTCTTGCCTTACTTGATCACTCTGAGCATTGATTTTCTTCTAAAATGGGAGGTTAGAGAAGATCTTCTTTAGTGTCCTTTCAAGTTAAAAAATATAAATCTCTTCTTCCCCTCTTTGACTATCAAGGAGCTTTTGTAGCTGCAGGAGAAAGATGAATATCAGAACCATGACCAAAGAGTAATGTGAGATCTAAGGTTAGAAAGGCACTTAGAGTCCATGGACTCCAAACTCCTCATCTTTCAGATGAGCAAACTGAAACGTTCAAGAGGTAAAATTATTTTCCCAAGGTCATGCAGTTAGGAAGTAGAAAATTTCAGATTAACTTCAAGGTCCCCTGACCCTAAATCCCATGTAGAGTCTGCTGTACCCCATTGTCAGACACACCAAATATTAAGATTAGGAGAATCATGTCGAAAGATCATCAGAACAGTAATGAAATTGGTATGGAGTAGGAGAGAAGAGGACACATAAAGGGCAACCCTCATTAAAAATGCCAGGCAAGTCAATTAGCTTGGAAATAATACTCTACTGCCCTCACCACCTCCTCTTAGTGTCTCTGACTTCCTTGAAGACTGTTCAAATATTTTTTAACCCAAGAGGTCTTTCTTGTTCCCCCAATACTTCCCTCTCTCAGATTCACCATTTTTCTTGTATATTGTCTCCTCATTAGAACATAGGATCCTTGAGAAGAGAAACTACTTGTTCTTGCCTTTCTTTATTATGTCTACTTCTTGGTACAAAGACCGACCCATAGGAAGCATTAAAAAAAGCTTACTGATTTGCCAACTTTGGAAAAGAGAGCCCCAAGTATTGAGAAAATAATAGTTTTGGAGGATTTACGGTTCCTCCAACTAGCAATAGATGGCAGACATCTTCCTTCATCCTAGATCTTAACATTACTTAAAGGGAAAGAACTAACAGAAATCTATACCCAGAAATATAAGTCTTTTGAGATTGTTCTAGCTATAAGTGTGTATGTATTAAATATATTTGTACATATGTACACATAGATACATACATAGACACATATTTTATATTTCTAAATATTGCTCAAACATGGCAATAGATAGAGGAATTTTCTTTTAGTCAACAAGGATTTTGTTGAAGTCTTGCTCCTTATACATATCAATATGAAGGTGGAATGCCATTTAACCTCTCACCAGTCCCCAGGCAAATCTCAAAGACTTTAAGTTATAGACAAAAATGTTAATCTGCATCAGCAAGAGAACTGTCCAAGCTGGGCATAGTAAAACATCAGAACAGTAGATCTGATTTTATATTCTTTGATTCCAAAGCCAGTTCCTTTTCCATTGCACCATTCAAGGTCCTTCGAGCTCTGTCTCATCTATGATGTTATGATCATTACTCACTAATGCACTGTATGGTAGCTTCTGAATCCTAAAGAAATTAGAGAAATGCATCCCATTTCTCCCTTTCGGCATTCAGACATTTAGTTTTGTACCAGGAAAATTTCATAAAGGTTACCATATCATTTCTAAAAATGTGTTACTTATTTCCATACCCCAAAATTCTTTCCATTATCAAAGCAGCTTCCACATATTCTCATGGGTTTTTAACATCTGTCCATATATGTCTTTGAACTTTCTAGTCATATATATATATATATCTTTTATATAGAAAGTTGGATAATTTTTCTATTTCTTTTTAAATTAAGTTATATGTTTGTTTTTAGTTTATAACATTCATTTGCACAAGATTTTGAGTTACAATTTCTCTCCCTGTCTTTCCCCTATCCACTACCCAAAACAGTGTTCCTACTGTATACCCCCTCACACAATCTACTCTCTCCTATATCCTCCCCCATACCTCCTCTGACTTTCTGGTAGGGCAAGATGGATCTCCATACCCCAGTGCCTGTATATCTTATTTCCCAGTTGCATATAAAAATATAATAATAATAATAATATTTTTAAACATTTGATTTTACAACTTTGAATTCTAGATTCTTTCCTCTCCTCCCTCATCACCCACCCTTAATGGGAAGATAAGCAATTCAATATAGATTGTGCATGTGTAGTTGCACAAAACATTTTCACAGTCGATATATTGTGAAAGACTGACCATATTTCCCTCCATCCTATCCTGCCCTGACTTGTTCTATTCTCTATGTTGACCGTGTCCCATTTCAAAAGCATGTGCTTCAAACTATGCTCCCCCTAACTTGCCCTCCCCTCCATCATCCCCCCTCCCATCTCCTTCCCCCCTACTCTCCTATAGGGCAAGATACCCAAATTAGTGTGTATGTCATACCCCCCTTAAGCCAAATTCAATGAGAGTAAAGTTGACCCATTCGCTGTTCTTCCCCTCCATTGTAACAGTTATCCTTTGCCTCTTCTGTATGAGATAATTTACCCCATTCTATCTCTCCCCATCTCCTCTTGTAATATTCCTCTCTCACCTCTCAATTTTACCTTTTAAATGTCATCCCTTCCATTGATCCTGTTCCCTCTGTCTATGTATACCTGAACACATATATACAAACACTAAAATATGTATTCCTATGCACATATACCCTCCTATACAGACATATATATGTATGTATACATATATATGTATACATTTATATTCCCTTCAACTATCCTCATACTAAGAAAAATTTCATAAGTTACATTTATTACACTTAGGCATGTAAATAGTTCAACTTTGATAAGTTTCTTATGATTTATTTTCCCTATTTACCTTCTTATGCTTCTCTTGCTTCTTCTATTTGAATGTCAACTTTTCTATTCAATTCTGGTTTTTTCATCAAGAATACTTGAAAATTGGCCGAGGAAGATGGCAGAAAGGAAGCAGTAACCTCGCTGAGCTCCTCGGTCACTAAGTCTCAAAGGGTGAATCTGAGAGGATTCCGGAGTGACAGAGCCCACTGGAAGACAGAGCGTGGCAGAATCCAGCCCAGGAGGTTGCCCGGTGTGTCCGCACAGGTCGAGCGCAGAGCACGTGGGGTCTGCACAGCTCAGACCTAACAGCAGACAAGCAGACTACACCAGAGGGAGAAAAAGCCCCAGCCTGCAGACTTACCAAAGAAGAATCACAGTCATCTCACAGAGGGAACGGATCACTGGAGCCAGGTAGGAGAGCCGGGCCCCCAGTGGAGAGAGTGGCTTCTCAGGCTGCATTCAGCCCCCAGCCTGGAAGTTTAGAAACTGCCTGCCTGTATAATACAGGGGCTGGAATGGCAAAGTAAATTCTAGCTGCTCCGATCCTCCCATCCCTCCTTCATGAAGCAGAAAACCCAAAGATAAGTCTCCCACCCAGATTGAAATCCCAAGTTAATGGAAATAGCCTCAGGCTTGAGAATCTCCAAGAAGGGGTGTAACTGAGACAGCCAGGAATCTGAAGAGAAGAGAGGGAGGGGACCCAACAAGCCCCACCTCACCTCACCAACAAAAGCCTACTTATAGCCTAGGGGTATAGAGGCAGAAATCTGAAGTGGTCAGACTCATTGTCACCTACACATCTACATTCCTCACTGACTTCCCTGACTTAGCCATAAACTAGCCACCCAGAGGTATTCAAAGTCAAGGATCAGGCCCCAAACTCATAGCCTGAGACACTAAGAAACAGGAAGTCACAATGGGAAGGAAGGAAGCTGAAAAAGAGAAGGGGAAGGCAAGAAAGTCTATTCAAGCATACTATGCAGGGCAAGAACAACAAAACACACAGGACAATATAGACTCTCTGCCCACACCAGAGACCACAGAAGGAAACATGATCTGGTCTCAAGCCCAAATAGCATTCCTGGAGGAGCTTAAGAAAAATTTTAAAGACCAAATCAGGGAGGCAGTGACCAACTTGGAAAAAGAAAATACCTCCCTAAAAAAGGAACTTCAAAAATTAACTGAAGACCATAATTCACTAAAAATTAGATACAATCAAACTGAAACTCAGAACTCTATGATGCAGCAGGAGTCAATCAAAAAAAAAAAAAACAAGATGATCGAAAAATTGCAAGAAAATGTAAAATATCTCACTGGAAAAATAACCTAGAGAACAGATCCAGGAGAGACAACCTAAGAATTATTGGTCTACCAGAAAGCCATGATGAGAAAAGCAGTCTAGACAACATCCTCCAAGAGATTGTCAAAGAAAACTGTCCTGAGGTCCTGGAATCAGAAGATAAAATAGCTATTGATAGAATTCACCAGACTCCTCCTGAAAGAGATCCCAAACTGAAAACTCCAAGAAATATAGTAGCCAAATTCCAGAATTATAAGATTAACGAAAAAATTCTACAAGCAGCCAAAAAGAAACAATTCAAATATCGAGGAACTACAGTTAGGATCACACAGGACCTAGCAGCTTCTACATTTAAAGAGCAGAGGGACTGGAATTTGATATTTCATAGGGCAAGAGAGCTAGGACTACAACCAAGGATTAACTACCCGGCAAAACTGAGCATAATCTTTCAGGCAAGGAGATGGACGTTTAATGAAGTAAGGGACTTCCAGACTTTCCTAATGAAAAAGCCAGAGCTCAATGGAAAATTTGATCTCCAATTACAAGACTCCAGAAGGACATAAAAAGGTAAACAAGGGTAACATAGACTCACACATGCAGAAGTGCACACACCCACACCCACAAACACATGCTCATTACTTGGGATGCAAAAAGAGCAAAATGTTCATATCCCTATATGTGGAGCTGATAACTGTCAATATTTGAAATCTTTATGATTATCATGACCTGCAAAAGGGTTATACTTAGAGGGTGTGGGTATGAATGCACTAACATGGAGTCTAAAAAAAAAAAAAAGACTATTAAGGGGATCAATGGTACTGTAATGGGAAAAAGGAAAGGATGAGCTAGGAAAAGGTAAAATATGCCATCTGAAGAGGCATCAAAACACACTATAGAAGAGGGGAAAGAAAGAGGGAGAAGAACATCATTTAAACACGATTCTCACTGGTTCTGGTTCAAAGAAGGATCAAATTAATCAGTGAAGTTTAAGATTCTAATGTGAATAGACACATAAACTCATTAAATAGAGGAAAAGGAGGGAGGGAGAGGAGCACTGTTTGAAATTTACTCTCATTGGTTTGGAATCAAACAGGGAGTAATTTACTGTGATAAGTATAAAAATTTATTGTGTCCTATAGATAGTGGGAGGGTAAGGGGGGGTGAAAAGGAGGAGACTAAAGGGAGGGATTAGAAGGGAGGGAAATAGTAGTAAGGGGAGAGGGTAGGTTAAGAAGGGGGGTCACTGGGTGGGAACACTGAGGGAGGGGGTGGTCAAAAGGGAAAACTTCAAGGAGGGGAAGGGAGAATGAAGAAAGAAAAACATAAACAGGGGAGAGAATAGGATGGAGGGGAAGAGACAGATAGTCGTCATTACTGTGAATGTGAATGGGATGAACTCTCCCATAAAACAGAGGCAGATAGCAGAATGGATTAAAAACCATAATCCTACAATATGCTGTCTACAAGAAACACATTTGAAACAAAGGGATACCCACAGGGTAAGGGTAAAAGGTTGGAGTAAAATTTATTATGCCTCAGCTAAAGTAAAAAAAGCAGGGTAGCAATACTTATCTCAGATAAAGCAAAAGCAAAAATAGATCTAATTAAAAGAGATAAGGAAGGAAACTATATCCTACTAAAAGACACCATTGAGAATGAAGCAATATCACTACTTAATATATATGCACCAAGTGGTATAACATCCAAATTCCTAGAGGAGAAGTTAAAGGAATTAGAGGAAGAAATAGATAGCAAAACTATACTAGTGGGGGACCTTAATCTCCTCCTCTCTGAACTCGATAAATCTAACCTCAAAATAAACAAGAAAGAGATTAAGGAGGTGAATAGAATCTTAGAGAGAGTAGATATGATGGATCTCTGGAGAAAACTGAATGGGGATAAAAAGGAATTTACTTTCTTTTCAGCAGTATATGGTACATACTCAAAAATAGACCATGTACTAGGGCATAAAAACTTCACAATCCAGTGCAGAAAGGCAGAAATCTTAAGTGCATCATTCTCAGATCATGATGAAATAAAAATTATATGCAATAAAGGGCCATGGAAAGATAGACTAAAAACTAAGTGGAAATTAAAAAACTTAATCCTAAAAAATTGGTGGGTCAAACAAGAAATTATAGAAACAATCAATAATTTCATTCAAGAGAATGATAATAATGAGACAACATACCAAAATTTGTGGGATGCACTAAAGGCAGTTCTCAGGGGAAGTTTTATATCCCTGAGTGCATACTAAATTAAAGCAGAGAGAAAGGAGGTCAATGAATTGGACATGCAATTGAAAAAGTTAGAAAAAGAACAAATTGAAAATCCCCAATTTAGTACTAAATTAGAAATATTGAAAACCAAGGGAGAGATTAATAAAATTGAAATTAAGAAAACTATTGAATTAATAAATAAAACTAAGAGTTGGTTCTATGAAAAAATCAACAAAATTGATAGACCCTTAGTCAATATGATAAAAAAAGAAAGAAGAAAACCAAATTATGAGTATCAAAAATAAAAAGGGGGAATCTACCTCTAATGTGGAGGAAATCAAAACAATAATGAGGCATTATTTTTCCCAATTGTATGCACATAAATACGACAATCTTAGCGAAATGAATGAATATTTACAAAATCACAAATTGCCCAGATTAACTGAAGAGGAAGTGAATTACCTAATTAACCCCATCTCAGAAAAAGAAATCAAACAAGCCATCAATGAACTCCCTAGGAAAAAATCTCCAGGGCCAGATGGGTTCACTAGTGAATTCTATCAAACATTTAAAGAACAATTGATTCCAATACTCTACAAACTATTTGGGAAAATTAGTGAAGAAGGAGTCCTACCAAACTCTTTCTATGACACAAATATGGTACTGATTCCTAAATCAGGAAGAGATAAAACAGAAAGAAAATTATAGACCAATTTCCCTCATGAATTTAGATGCAAAAATTCTAAATAAAATATTAGCCAAAAGACTCCAACAACTTATCACAAAATTAATACACTCTGATCAGGTAGGATTCATTCCAGGAATGCAAGGATGGTTTAATATTAGGAAAACCATCGGTATAATTGAGCATATCAACAATAAAACTAGCAGAAACCACATGATCATCTCAATAGATGCAGAAAAGGCTTTTGACAAAGTACAACATCCATTCCTATTAAAAACACTAGAAAGTATAAGAATAAATGGAGCCTTCCTTAAAATAGTTGAGACCATCTATTTAAAACCATCAGCAAGTATTATATGCAATGGGGATAAACTAGAAGCCTTTCCAATAAGATCAGGAGTGAAACAAGGGTGTCCACTATCACCCCTCTTATTCAATCTGGTACTAGAAATGTTAGCAGTAGCAATTAGAGAAGAAAAATAAATCAAAGGAATAAAATTAGGCAAAGAAGTGACCAAGCTGTCACTCTTCGCAGATGATATGATGATAGAGAATCCTAGAGAATCAAGTAAAAAACTACTTGAGACAATAAATAAATTTGGCAAAGTTGCAGGATATAAAATAAACCCACATAAATCCTCAGCATTCCTGTACATCACTAATAAAACTCAACAGCAAGAGATAGAAAGAGAAATCCCATTTAAAGTCACTGTAGACATTATAAAATATTTGGGAATCTACTTGCCAAAACAAACCCAGAATCTATATGATCAAAACTACAAAACACTTCTCACACAAATAAAAACAGATCTAAATAGTTGGAAAAATATCAATTGCTTGTGGCTGGGTCGAGCTAATATAATAAAAATGACAATTTTACCCAAACTAAACTTTATATTTAGTGCCATACCAATCAATTTACCAAAAAACTACTTTGTAGAGTTAGACAAAATAATAACAAATTTTATTTGGAAAAACAAACGGTCTAGAATATCAATGGAATTAATGAAAAGAAATGCTAGGGAAGGTGGAGTAGCTTTGCCAGATCTTAATCTGTATTATACAACAGCAGTCATCAAAACTTCTTGGTACTGGCAGAGGTGTAGAGTAGTGGATCAATGGAATAGATTAGGTGCAGGAGACCCAGCAGTTAATGAATATAGTAATCTATTGTTCGATAAACCCAAAGACCCCAGTTTTTGGGATAAGAATGCACTATTTGACAAAAACTTCTGGGAAAGCTGGAATACAGTATGGCAGAAAGTGGGCATAGATCACTATCTAACACCATATACCAAAATCAAGTCTAAATGGGTGCATGATCTAGGTGTAAAGGATGATACTGTAAGCAATTTGGGAAAGCAAGGAATAGTTTACCTGACAGATCTGTGGAGAGGGGAAGATTTTAGGACCAAACAAGAATTAGAGAGCATTATAAAATGCAAAATGGATAATTTTGATTACAGTAAATTGAAAAGCTTCTGCACAAACAAAGCCAATGTAACCAAGATCAAGAGGGAGGTGGGAAATTGAGAAAGAATTTTTACAACTTGTGTCTCTGATAAAGGACTCATTTCTAAAATTTATAGAGAATTGAGCCAAATCTATATGAATACAAGTCATTCCCCAATTGACAAATGGTCAAAGGATATGAATAGGAAGTTTTCAGAGAAAGAAATTAAAGATATCTATAAGCATATGAGGAAATGCTCTAAACCACTATTAATTAGAGAAATGCAAATCAAAGAACTCTGAGATACCACATCTCTCCAGTCAGATTGGCTAAGATGACAAAACAAGAAAGTGACAAATGCTGGAGAGGATGTGGACAAATTGGTACACTAATACATTGCTGATGGAGTTGTGAACTTATCCAACCATTCTGGAGAGCAATCTGGAATTATGCCCAAAGGATTATAAATAATTTCATACCCTTTGTCCCAACAATACCACTTCTAGGGTTATATCCCAAAGAGATCATAGAAGTGGGAGGAAGACCCATATGTACAAAAATATTTTAAGCAGCCCTTTTTGTGGTTGCAAAGAATTGGAAACTAAAGGGGTGCCCATCAATTGGGGAATGGCTAAACAAGTTGTGGTATATGAATGTAATGGAATTTTATTGTGCTATAAGAAACGAGGAGGTGACGGATTTCATAATTACCTGGAGAGACTTATACAAACTGATGCTGAGCGAGAAGAGTAGAATCAAAAGAAATTTGTATACAATCACAGACATACCATATCTGTGACGACCAACTATGACAGACTGGACTCTTTTCAGCAATGCAGTGATATAAGTTAATCCCAAATGACTCAAGAAAGTGAGAAATGCGCCATCCAGAGATATAACTATTAAGAACTGAGCCTGAATCCTGATGGAAGAAAACTAAATGATCTTGTTCTTCTCATTATTTGGTTTTGTTTCTTCCTTACCATCTTTCATCCCACCTAGTATAATATGCCTTTGTAATTGGAATAATGTCTAATATGAATGCATTTGCAGACCCTATACTGTACTATATGCTGTCGTGAGGGGAGGGGGGAGGGAAGTAAAGGAAATTTGAAAATCAAGGAACTATGGAATTGAATCTTGTTAATTGAAACTAAACTAATAAATTAATAAAAAAAGAATACTTGAAAATCCTCTATTTCATTGAATAACCATATTTTCTTCTGAAACATACTCCATTTTGCTGGGTAAGTGATTCTTGGTTTTAATACTAGCCCATTTGCCCTCCAGAATATCATATTCCAAGTTCTTTGATCCCTTAATGTAGAAGCTGCTAGATCCTATGTTATCTTTATTGTGTATACACAGTATTTAAATTGTTTCTTCTTGGAAGCTTATAGTATTTTCTCCTTGACTTGGGAACTCCAGATCCTGGCTATAATATTCCTATGAATTTTCTTTTTTGGGATGTTTTTCAAGAGGTAAACAGTGAATTATTTCAATTTCTATTTTACCCTCTGGTTCTAAAATGTCAGGGCAATTTTCCTTGAGAATTTCTTAAGGATGATTTTTAGGCTCTTTTTTTGATCATGGCTTTCAGGTAGTCCAATAATTTTTAAATTACCTCTCCTGGATTTATTTTGCACGTCAGTGTCTTTTTCAATGAGATATTTCACATTGCCTTCTATTTTTTCATTTGTTTGCATCTGTTTAATAGTATCTTGATTTCTCATAAAGTCCCTAGTTTCCATTTGCTCCAGTCTAATTCTGAATGAATGATTCTCTTCAGCAAGCTTTTGAGATACTTTTTCCATCTGGCAAATTCAGTTTTTTAAGGCATTCTTCTCCTCATTAGCTTTTTGGGCCTCTTTTGCCCTTTGAGTTAATCTATTTTTTATTTTTTTAGTTTTTTTAATTTGTTTGTTTGTTTTTAGTTTACAACATTCAATTCCATAGTTCCCTGAGTTTCAAATTTCCCTTCCCTCTCTCCCCCCACCCTCCACAATGGCATATAGTCCAGTATAGGATCTGTAAATACTTTCACAATAGACATTAGTCAAGTTACAAAGGTGTACTGTACTAAATGGGATGAAAAAATGTTAAAGAAGAAATAAAACCAAACAATGAAAAAAAAGATCAATTAGTTTTCTTCCATCAGGATTCAAGCTCAGTTCTTTCTAGTTATCTATTTTTAAGGTGTTATTTTCTTCAGTCAGGTTGTTGATTATCTTTTCATGATTTTTTTGCATCATTCTCATGTCTCCTCCCAGTTTTTCCTCCACTTCTCTTACTTGATTTTCTTGAACTCCTTCATGGCCTGTGGCCACTTCATATTTTTCTTGTGAGCTTTTGGTGCAGGAGTTCTGACTTCATTGTCTTCCTCCCATTCCTTGATTTGATCCTTTTTGTTCCCAAAAAAGGAATCTAAAGTTTGATTGCTGTGCTTGCTTTGCTTTCTTTGCTTGCTCATTTTGCCACTCAATTACTTGAGTTTTGAGCTCTTTACTCCAGTAGAATTCTGCTTCCAGAGGGGAGAGCTTTGTCCCAAATTGCTGAGATTTTCACAGCTGCCTGAGTCTCTTCAGAAACTCTGGCTCACTGGTCACACACCTCAGGACCACCACCCAAGACCAAGATCCAGATCCAGGCAGGCTAAAGCAAGAACAATTACCCTCTCAATGTTCACTTGTCCCCTCCCCCAGCCCCCCCCCCCCCCGTTTGTTCTGCAGGCAGGGAGCTCTGAAGCATCCACATGGAGGTGGTTGCAGGGCAGCTGTCCCTCCATCCCTTCGCACTCTGGGAGCAGGGGGCAGACCTGTTCCTTTTCCCCCCTTCCCCATTTCCAACAGAGTTCTACAATGATCTTGCACTTTTTCTTTGGTATTTATGGGTTGAAAATTCTGGAAACCATCACTGATGCTGGTAATCCACCCTCCCAAAGTCCTCTCCAGCTGCTCCTGGTCAGGGCTGCCCTGGGGCTAAAACCATGGGCTCACCTGCAGGACTGGTCTCGGCTCCCAGCATGCTGTGATCAGCCCTACCTGTCCACATGTTGTGCTGCTTTCAGTGGGAGATTTGTTTCCCTCTGTCACTTTTTGTGTTCTGTAGCTCTAAAATTTGTCTAGAGTCATATTTTATAGGTATTTGAGATGGTTATGGGGGGAGCTCATGTAGTTTTCCTGCTTCTATGGAGTCATTTTGGCTTCACCCCCCACAAAAGTTAGATATATTGACCTCTGTCTGTCTCCCTAATTTTGCATGTGGAGACTAAAATATGAAAGTTTTGTGATCCAGAAGTTTGTCCATACACACATACACACATGTACACATATACACCCTGTGAAGTTTGCATAAATTGTGTTCTATTCTGAGCATCATGGTTCACAGATTATATTGATGTGATTTATAAAAGCATTGCAATTTGAGTCATGAAAGGTTTTGAGTTCATATTATATGAATATCCAGTGGAAGAACCAGTCATTAACCTGGAGAAAAAGAAGACTCAAGGAGAACATGGTAGCTGTCTTTTAGTATTTGAAATACTGTCATGTGCAGGAAAGATTACATTTATTCTGCTTAGTCCCATAGGGCAGAAGGAAGAACAATAGATGGGAGCTGAAACCAGGCCAATTTAAGTTCACTGTCCAAAAATCAATCACAAATTAGAGCTACTTGAAAGTGGAGTGGGCTGCCTTGAGAAGTGGTCAGTTTCTCTTCCCTGGACATCTTCAAGCAGAGGTTACATACCCACTTCCCAGGAATGCTATTGTGAGGATTCCTTTTGTGTATGTATTAGACTCTAAGGTGACTGAAGTCTTTTTTCACTCTTAAATTCTGTTATTCTGTGAAATGTAGCAGTTAGTCTCCCTTGTCTTGTTATCCATGACCCAATGCTAACTTGGTTGTCCTTCTGCCAAAATCATATAGTAACAGAATTCAGAGTTGGAAAGACCCAAGAATTACTAATACATAAGTGAACAAGAAACTCCTCTGATATATAGTCTAGAATATTCTTAAACTTTTTTTGTGTTAGGGGCCCCTTTTGCAGTTTAGTAAAGTCTATGGATTGCTTCTCAGATTAACTTATAAAAGGAAAATTGAAAGAAATTTCAGTTAGAGGTTGATAAAAATAAAGATAGAATGTTTCCTACATCTAAATTCACAGTACCCCTGGAATCAATCTATAATATTATTTTATAACAAAGGGCCCTAGGCTTCAAATCCCTGGACTAGAAAATTTCTGCTAAGGGGGTCAATATACAAAATTTTGCATTACATTACAAATTGGACAGATCTGAATTTTAATTAAGGTTATTTTTTCTTTATATCTAATTTAAATCATTTTTTTGCAACTTCCTAGTTTTTTTCTCTCTGACCAAAGAAGAAAAGTCTATTCTTATTACCATGTGACTGCTCTTCAGACACTTGAATTAAATTATCATGTTTCTCCTGGGCCTTACTTTCTCTTCTCCAAGCTCAACTTTCCTAGTTTCTTCCATCCATCCTTGCATGGCATGACTTTAAAATTTAGTGATAAAAACACAGTTATTTACATGTGGTTGATTAGACAGAGAACAATAGAGAGATCATCTCTCTTGTTTTGGATAACATTTCTAGCTTAATGGAACTTAGGATTTAACCTCCTGGAATGGAATGAAGGACAAAACAACAAGAGAGAACACCAGCAAGAATAATCTCTACCCCCTAAGATCTTATCCTGGAGCAGGATTTTTTAACATTTGAAGGAATGGAGTCATGGACCCTTCTGGAAGTCTGGGAAAGCCTATGGGCCCCTTATAAGAATTATATATATATATATATATATATTGCTTTTTGGAGGGCAATTGGGGTTAAGTAACTTGCCCAAGGTCACGCAGCTAGGTTTTTGTTTGTGTGTGTTAAGTGTCTGAGGCCGGATCTGAACTCAGGTCCTTCTGACTCCAGGGCCAGCTCTCTACTCACTGTGCCCCCTAGCTGCCTCTTATGAGAATAATATTTTAAAAGCATAATGTATTATATGTAGGGTCATAAAAGAAACCAATTGTATTCAAACACAGTTATGGGAATATTTTAAAAGCTCATGGATCCCAAGTTAAGGACATGTTCTGGAAGGTTACAATATGTATATAGGTAAGTACCAAGTGCATATAACATAATACAAAGTAATTTCAAGAAAACCCTAGTAAATAGAGAAACAAAGAGAGGCATTGTGTAGGAGGCACCAAGTATAGCTCTCCTGTAAAGGGGCTAGTAATTCTAAGATATAACAATCCAAAGGGAGTGCATTATGTGCACAGGAGAAACTTGTAAAAAGACAAAGAATGAGTAGATGGAATGTCCTGTATGAGGAATGGCTAGTAGGCCAGTGTTACTAGGAAAGAAAAGAGGTAAAAGGGAAAAATATTGTGAAATTAGACTGGAAAAGTGTGAGGGAACCACATGGTTACTGACCTTAGATTCCAGGATGAGAAGAGAAAGCCACTGAAGATGCTTGAATACAGGAGTGGCAGGTTTAGATGTGTGTTGTAGTAGAATTAATTGGTAGATGTATGGAGACATTGAAGAGAAATCATCCAGGAAGCAAGGCAACTGAAACTTGAAGGTCATTTACATTTTAAAAGAAAACTGCAAAGGCTGAGCTTTAAGTTATAAATCTCTAATGGCAGAAATTCAGACAGTGCAACAAGTCAGGATAGTTTGTTAGGACTAACCATACTGAGTAAATAACTAGCCTTTCAACCTATAGATTCAGCCTCAATATATCTCATTTTTTTCCTGTAAATATTGAGGAGGAGTGGCAGAATGCACCTATGAGATTATCTTCTTGCCTGAATGTTTACATTAAATAATTCTCTATTTTCTTTAGCAATATTCCCTATAAGATTTCCAGTTTCCTTTGACCCTTAACATATTTTATAGCAGAAACAGTAGCAATTCATTTATATTTCAGGGCCTCATTGAAAACACATGCTGAAGACAAAGAGAAAGAAAGGTTTTTTGTACTCCCTCTGAATGAAGATTTCTGACAACCCAAAACTTTACTTTCTTTAGAGAAATATAGTTCCTTCTTCATCTCTGTCTTTGTCAAATTCCCCTGTGCCCATTGTAAGTGCTTACTGAATGCTTGCAATTGTCCAAATTACCGATTGATTATTTTCCCAACTTCTTGTTATTTCTTCATAGATTTTCCACATATAGGAATGAAAGAGATAGGGATCCAGGAGCAGTAAATGGCACTTGAAGCCCTCAGCTTCCAATGCAGGAAGATTCCCATAAGTGTGTGTGTGTGTTTAATTTTTATTTCTCTCATTTAAGATGTAGTTACTTACCCCGGCCTGATGGATGACACAGCTTAATTTGTCTCACCATTTCCCCCCTAAGACATATGATTATAAATTTATATATTCCCAAGAATCTTTTACTATTTCAGAATCGGCATTTGTAATTATGCAGCAAGAAAAATGCAATGTAGGAAGAAAAGATTTTTTACTGATCTTCTCAGATTACAAAATACTATTACAGTGTGTTCAGATACAGCCCTTCTTAGAATATGAGGTCAAGTTGTATTTGATTCTTCGTTCATATGATGATAATCAGGTTCTGTTGCCTTCAAAAAAAGAGTGTGTTGCTTTGATGTGTACCCTGGCACAAGACTACTATAATGCCTGCAATTGTTCCTTTTGGGTTATTTTCTAGGTGATTGGATTTTCCTAGTAGCATAAATTAGGCAGAATACTAATGCATTGTAATTAATAAGTTCAACCTTATCTTTATCAGATGAGACCATGCATGATGGGAAATCCCACAATTTGGGAAATCTGGCAAAGACCCGTAATGAAAAGTGAGTGGATTGTATGGTACACATGCTTAAAGAAATAATCAACAACTTCTACTTTTTTAAGTTATGTGACATCCTTTTGGATAGGTGGATATGGCATTTCATCTTTTCTTTCTTGACTGTGGTCTAAAGATGAATTGCACAGGTTGTTTCAAAATAATTAGAATTCCTTGTGTTTTTCTGAGCCTTAAAAATTAAGTGGGAAATACCACACACCACTTCTAAAGCTGCTTTTTCCAACTCATGATGAAGTGTTAAGTTCCAGGAACAACCAATGTTTCATATTCCCTGTGGGCAAATTGAAGAAGAATGTACTTAATCACTGTATGAAAGAGCTAAGGTAGACAGAAAGAACACAATTCAATTAAGCAAATTAAACACAAATTTATTAAGTGAATATTATGTGCAGAAAATGGTGTCATCCAGGTGCTGGAGTTAAGAAGATAATAAATCAGAAACTTTCTTTGTCCCTAAGGAGGTAACAGTCTGTTGTTGTTCTTCCTTCATTCTTGAAGAGGACTGATGGTATCACAAGTGTGATATCCTGACTTGTCTGTGAATTGGATTTAAGTGAGGCAGAGCTGCAGAAGGCTGTCAGCCTCACCTCCTCCAGAGTCACCTAGAACCATTGTAAAAGTGAAGACTGTATAGTATCAAAATGGAATAGGTTACTAAGAATAGTAATAGCATATTCTTTGAAGGAATAAAAATGGATAGATAGCCATCAAACCAAGAGAATTTACCTAGACACCTCTCTGAAGGCATGACCATGTAAGGCTGCTTCCAGACTTATTTATCTTTTTTTTTGTCCATCAATATACAAATATCATTCTTGAAAATCTAGCTTTTGTCAGTCTTTTAACTTACTCCCTTTACTTATTTCTGTAAATAATTCTGACCACCACTGTGTATTAGAGTCCTGTTAGCCAGTCAGTACACTAAGAAATTTCACTTCAACAGTATCTGCCATATTGTCTTTTTATCTTTTCCATGCCTAGACTAAAGTTCCCCTATCAAATTCAATAATCAGCTTTGTAACCATATTATAAATAATCTTTAATGGCCTTCATTGTAATAAATTTTAATCTCTTAGCTTCAGGATTTTTTCACCTTTGGGTTAATGAGATTTCCAAGGTATTTAAAATGATTCACCTATTTGACTACTTTATTACCCAATACCTTCTAATTTTTTTTTACTTCCCATGCCAAAAAATCCCTAGATTTAGAATTCCTTATGGATATTGTCATATCCATAATAAAGTTCTCTCTGTACCACAAGCACCTTTTTTTGTAAATTATTTTATGAGTCTACATGATGCCTAGATATCTGCTGATAACTGATGGGGGAATGAAGATTAAACAAAGTCAAAACCTTTCTATTTCCATTTTTCACTATTTTCATAAAATGTATCCAGTGAAAGAATTACAACATTATTGGCAAGAATTTACTGCTTTCAGCCATGCTCCTGGTGAATATAATCCACATTTCTCTGCTATTTCACATTATACACACATACACATATATACACATGTACACATATATGAATATATATGCACACATATATATGCATATGTATATGTGCATATGTTCACATATACATATTCTTGGGGGCAGTTGTTCTAAGGAGATGTCATTACGTTTTTATGCAGCCCATTAGAATTAGATATTCTACAACTTTTAATTTCAAAAATATTACTAGCTTTACAATCTAGTTACTTGAAAGGAAGGATTGGCCTGATCAATATATACTCTAACAAACCTTTTATCTTTTACATGTAGATACTTCCCCCAAGGATGTAAATTGCTTCATGTCATTTAAAGACATGTGTCTCTTGTCCATGCCCTCTTATAAGGCGCTGTTGGTCATTTTCTTCTCCCAGGTATTCTCTCCTCTCTTAGTTTTCATGACATTATTCTTTCTTTGTTCTCCTACCTCTTTGACAACTTCTCAGCCTCTTTTTGTGAATCTTCATCCATGTTACACCCACTAAATATGGGTATCCCTCAACACATTTTGTCCTGGGACACCACCTCCTTTCCATCTGTATTGTTCCATTTGATGATGGCATCAATTTCTGTGGGTCCAATTATTTTATATTTGCAGATGTTTCTCAAAACTATTTATCCAGCACTATTCTTTCTCCTGGGCTCCATTCTTACAGCATAGTCAGTAAATCACTCATTTTTTATTACCACTTTGTGCCAGATATTGTAGTGTGTGTGTGTGTGTGTGTGTGTGTGTGTGTGTGTGTGTGTGTGTGTGTGTGAGAGAGAGAGAGAGAGAGACAGACAGACAGACAGACAGAGAGACAGAGACAGAGACAGAGAGACAGAGAGAGACAGAGACAGAGACAGAGAGAGAGACGGAGAGAAATGTTCTGCTGTCAAAAAGTACATTCTAATGGGGAAGACAACATGAAAATAACCAGGTAAATGGAAGTTATAGAGAGAGGTTGACAGTAGTCTTAAAAGGGAAGGCATTAGTAAGCAAGGGCGAGAAGATTGGAAAAAAGGTCTCCAGGAGAAAGTGACATTTGAACAGAAGTTTGAAGAAACCTGATGAGACTAAGAGGCAGAGATCAACACACAGACTATGTCAGGCATGGGACATAGCCCATGCAAAGGAGTGGAGAATGGGGGAAATGCAATGAAGGCAGTAGAGTAGTGTTAAGCTTATAGTAGCTTTAAATAAGTCATGGATTGGTTGAAGCTTTTGACAACTAATATGTACCACATTTAAGAACTGAGTTTGATATCTCAGCCCTTAGTATTGACATTGCCTAATCTTTTTATTAAACCTTTGTTGACAGCTAAACTCTTTTGATGTCCTTTGCACAGAGAGTAAGCCTTATAGTTCCAAACTTTTAGCTGTCTTGTATGGCCAGAGGATTGACTTTACATTAGTCTGAGGGAAGAGTATTTTTCCAGAATAGACATGCTAGGTGGAAGGGTTTGTTGCTCTAGGTCTCAGTTTTCCTGTCTATAAAATAGGGAGCTGGACAACAAATCTCCTAGGTCCCTTCCATCTCCAAGAATTTGTGAAAATTTTGCAATGTGAACAAGGGAATGTAGAAATGGATGGGTAAACTGGGCAGATCCCCAGCCTCTCTGAGTCAGGTCCTCACAGTTTTCCTGTTTTATTTTGTTGAAATAAAGCTTTCAGAACATAAGATGAATTTATTCCAATTATTCCAAGGACTTGTAATTTCTGTGGGATCTCTCTCTCTCTCTCTCTGTCTCTTTTTTTTTTTTTTCTCTCTTTTTTTTTTTTTTTTTTGCTTTTTGGAGGGCAATTGGGGTTAAGTAACTTGCCCAAGGCTACACAGCTTTTTATCTGTGTGTTTGTTAAGTGTCTGAGGTCGGATCTGAACTCAGGTCCTTCTGACTCCGGGGCCCACACTCTACTCACTGCACCACCTAGCCACCCCCTTTCTCTCTCACTTTCTTTCATCTATACCTTAAAGCAGTTTCCTAAGGTTCAGAGAGGGTTAATGCCTTTAACCACATGGGTAATATAGATCAGAAGTAAGATTTGAACCTGGGTCTTTCTGACTCCATGTTAAAGATTCTGTCTATCCACCACTACACCTCTCAGTCACACTCATATTTATTTTTTTTATCCCAATACAAACTCGTTCAGTACATCACATTTGTTCTTTGGATTACCACCTTATGGGATTATTCTTGTTTCTGTTCCCATCCACTGATGATGGTAACTGAGTGTTGGTTGTATCTTCCTTAATGAGATCCTGCTCGCCATCTAATTAGATATGCTTTTGTTGGTGCCTTGTGTGATGAACTAATTATCTTAGTTTCCATGTCAAGAAATGTTATTTCTTTGAAACAAAACAATTGAAAATTTCAATAATGATAAATGGGATGTCTGTAAACCAGTTAAGGCCCAAATAAAAACACCAAGTTATCCATCCATATTGCATCTGAAAGAACATGGTTTGAGAAGCTTGTGGATAATAGTTTTTGGAAAAGATTAGATCTTGGAAAAAAAAAGAGGGAGAAAACTCCTGGGATAATGAATTACTTTGAGAAGGGAGCTAGGGGGACTGTTTTGCCAGTCTTTCTTTCATCCTGCAGTAATATGTCTGTGTCAGGCGTCTTCATTCAAATCATAAAAAAGCCATTTGCAAGTTAAGCAGAATGTTTAATAGACAATACCCAAGGGGGAGAAAAAATACTGTTTTTTTTATATAAATTGTGCTGTCAGGCTTGCATCATTGTGGTGAGAGTAGTTTAGGATGTTTCTCAGGCCACTCTTTTCAAAACTAAAACTAGTAGCTGTTCCTTCTATTTACTTTGTGAAAGACATGCTTTATGGAAATATTTGTTTTTTAAATTTATTTATTTATTTTCATTTTTCAACATTCATTTCCACAAGATTTTGAGTTACAATTTTTCTCCCCATCTTTCCCCTATGCCCCACCCCAAAATAGTGAGCCTACTGAATACCCCTTCCCCCAATCTGTTCTCCCTTATATACTCCCCCATTATCCTCCTAACTTTCTAGTAGGGCAAGATGGATTTCTATACCCCAGTGCCTGTAAATCTTATTTCCCAGTTGCATGTTAAAAGAAACAAACGATGTTTTAAATAAACATTTGGTTTCAAAACTTTGAATTCCAGATTTTTTTTTCCCTTCTTACCTACTCACCCTCCCTCACTGGGAAGATAAGCAATTCAATAAAGGTTGTACATGTGTAGTTGCCCAAATCATTTCCATAGTAGTTATATTGTGAAATACTAACAATATTTCCCTCCATCCTCTCCCGCCTTCCCACATTTATTCTATTTTCTCTTTTGACTCTATCCATTTTCAAAAATGTTTGCTTCTAACTACCCTCTCCCCCAATCTGCCCTCCCTTCTGTCATCCTCCCTCTTATTCCCCACCCCCTTTATTCCTGTAGGGTAAGATACCCAAATGAGTGTGTATGTTATTCCCTCCTTAAGCCAAATTCAATGTGAAACAGGTTGTCCCATTCTCTTTCACCTTCTTTCCCTTCCCCTCTATTGTAACAGTTTTCTCTTGCCTCTTTTATATGAGATAAATTACCCTAATTTATTTCTCCCCTTCTCTTTCTTCCAATAAATTATTCTCTCACCTCTTAATTTTATTTTTTTTAGATATTATCCCTTCATATTGAATTCATCCTGTGCCCTTTGTCTATGTATACATGAATATACATATGCCCACACTCACATACATATCTATATGCACATACACCCTCATATATATATATTTATGTATACATATATACATATATATGTATGTATACATACATATTCCATTCAACTATCCTCATACTGAGAAAAGTCTTATGAGTTACAATTATCATTTTTCCATGTAGGAACATAAATAGCTCAACTTAAAGAAGCTCCTTATGATTTCTTTTTTCCTATTTACCTTCTCATGCTTCTCTTGCTTCTTGTATTTGAAATTTACTGTTCAGCTCTGTTTTTTTCATCAAGAAAGCTTGAAAATCCTCTATTTCATTGAATGACCATATTTTCCCCTGAAGTATTTTATATTCAGTTTTGCTGGGTAGGTGATTCTTGGTTTTAGCCCTAGTTCCTTTGACTTCCATAATATCATATTCCAAGCCCCTCAGTCCCTTAATGTAGAAGCTGCTAGGTCCTGTGTTTTCCTGGTTGTGTTTCCACAATACTCAAATTGTTTCTTCCTGACTGCTTGCAGTATTTCCTCCTTGACCTGGGAACTATGGAATTTGTTTATAATATTCCTAGGAGTTTTCTTTTTGGGATCTTTTTCAAGAGGCAATAGGTACATTCCTTCAACTTTTATTTTGCCCTCTGGTTCTAGAATATCAGGGCAATTTTGCTTGATAATTTCTTGAAAGATGGTTTCTAGGCTCTTTTTTTGATCATGGCTTTCAGGTAGTCCAATAATTTTAAAATTATTTATTTTGGATCTATTTTCCAGGTCAATGGTTTTTCCAATGAGATATTTCACATTGCCTTCTTTTTTTTAAATTTCTTTGGATGTTTTATAGTATATTGATTTCTCATAAAGTCATTAGCTTCAATCTAATTTTGGAGGAGTTATTCTCTTCAGTGGGTTTTTGAAATTCCTTTTTCTATCTGGCAAATTTGGTTTTTTAAGGCATTCTTCTCCTCACTGGCTTTTTGGGACTCTTTTGCCATTTGAGTTAGTCTATTTCTTAAGGTGTTATTTTCTTCAGTGTATTTTTGGCTCTCCTTTTAGTGGGCTGCTGACTGGCTTTTCATGATTTTCTTGCATCATTCTCAATTCTCTTCCCAATATTTCCTCTACTTCTCTTACTTGATTTTCAAAATCCTTCTTGAGCTCCTCCATGATCTGTAACCAGTTTATATTTTTATTGGGAGCTGCTGATGCAGGACTTCTGACTTCACTGTCTTCCTCCTACTCCATGCCTTGATCCTTTTTGTCCCCAAAAAAGGATTGTATGGTCTCTTTGTGCTTCCTCTGCTTACTCATACTGACAGCCAATTACTTGACTTTTGAACTTTTTGTCAAGATAGAACTCTGCTTCCGGAATGGAGAGAGCTTTGTCCCCAATAGCTGGGGTTTTCGTAGCTGCCATAACTATCAGGAGGGCTCCCTCTCAACAGCTCCCACAATCTCTGGCTCACTGGCCACACACCCAAGGATAACCACCTAAGTCAAGACCACAGATTAAAGTAAGAGCAATTACCCTCTGAATGTTTGCTTGGTTCCCCTACAATCTGCAGGCCAGGATCTCCGGAGGCAGCCAAGGGCAGTAACTGCATCTGCTACACCTCCACCACTTCTTGCCCCAGGGGCAGGGGCCACACCACACTCTTCTGTGTCCCCCTGTTTCAGCAGAGTTCCACACTGACCTTTTATTTGTTTTTAGCATTTATGGGTTGAGAAGTCTGGAAACCTCCATAAATCACTGCTGGTGATTTACTCTCCTGAAGTCTGTTCTGGTAGCTGCTGGTCAGGGCCACCTGGGGCCAGAACCATGTGGCTCACATAGGACTGTGATTAGCTCCCAGCTCAGTGAGATAGAACTTTCCTGTCGGCCTCCTGGGCTACCATCAGCAGGAGATTCGTTTCTCTGTGTCACTTTGTGGGTTCTGTAGCTCTAAAGTTTGTTCTGAGTCATTTTTTTACATGTATTAGAAGTGATTGGAACTGGAGCTCACATCATGTTTGTGCTTCTACTCTGCCATCTTGGCTCTGCCAGCCTGCAACATTTCTTAGGGCCTTTTTTTTTGCTTTTTTTGGAGGGCAATTGGGGTTAAGTAACTTGCCCAAGGTCACACAGCTAGGTTTTTGTTTGTGTGTGCATTAAGTGTGTGAGGTTGGATCTGAACTCACGTCCTTCTGACTCCAGGGCCAACACTCTACTTGCTGCGCCACCTAGCCACCCCTGGCCTTTTTTTTAAACCAAGCTCACCTGAGCATAGCAAGCAAAAGGGGAAAGAAAGAAAGCATACTTTGGAAATAATATTTTTTACTTCATTATCCATCCCTACTTTCTAGAATTTTGCCTATAATACTAATCCTGTGTCCCTTACTTTTAAAAATTTAATTTAGTAGAGTCAAATTAATCTATATGTGAGTAACTGACTTTTCTAGGGTTATAATAATGTGAGAAAGGGAACCCAGAGTTTATCATCCTCTGTAAATGAGAGTCAGATAAGTTGGATAAATAGTGAATTACAGTTAGAGCCAATCATACCCTCTGATAACCTATTATTTGCCCTGACAGTGCTGTGATTTCCCTTACTTTGATTAGCACAGCTGGAATGAATGAAATGCCTCCATTCCTTTGGAAAGTAATCTATTAAATTCTAGGACTCAAGACCAAGCTGTTTTGATTGGTGAATCAATGGGTACTAAGTTAAATAACTTACTGTATCCAGATAAGAGCTTTCCTCACCAAAATTCCATGCATGACCCAAGTAGTACTAATATGACCACCTTAAAGATGACAAAACTAAAGCTCTGAGTAATTGATTGACTTGCTTAGAGTTAGTGAGTTTCTGAGGCAGGATTCAAATTCAGATCTCATTTCAAGTCTAATGTTCTATTCAATGTACTACACTGATACCTCTGCTGTGAAAAATTTCCTGGTTTTCTTTATTGGTAATAACCTTCCCTGATGAAAAAGAAAATGATTTTGACCTAAAGATGATTAGATCACAGCCATTAATGTTCAGAATGGAGGAGATATTTTGATACATTAAATTTGGGGGGAAGAGTGGTTTCTAAATGTTGATGATGGAGGGAGGAGGTTGAAATAGAAATGACAATCAAGAATAATATTTTTCTTCCTACCCCAGTCTGTTGGGATTGGTTATCATGAGAAGATACACCTATTCTGGAGATTTGACCAGGATTTCAGTGTCTTCTATGGGGAGCAATATTTTCATAATTCTAAGAAGATAAAAGGAGTAGGGAAGGAATATGCTTGATATTGTTAACAAAATTGAGGTTTCGTAGAGAAAAGTATAAGTAGACTGTGGAGAGATATTAGAAGAATAGGAAGGTTAAGGCTATACATGGATGGAGATAAAACATATGACCAGGGTAAGATAGTCAGGTAAAAGAACTTTCTGTCTAAGCAGTTTATGACTAAATCATGGAGGCTCTGAGTTGTGTCAAAAATAGTATATTATAATAATTATTATAGTATATAATATACATTATATACATGTATAATAATTATAATAGTGTATAATTCTTAAGCATGTTTCAATAGGGGATTCCTGAGACTGGTACAGATTAGGCTAGATCACCTGTGAAGTCCCTTCTACCTTTGAAATTACATGAATCTGTAGAGTAGTAGATAGTTAGGGCATGCATGGTCAAGGCTGAGGATTTAAGAATTCATCTAGATTACTCATTTCCCTATACCTCAAGCCATGGCCATGCTATTCTCTGTTGTTGGCCCACTGGCTCTTGTTGGCCTGAATCATTCTGAACTATGCTTTTGGCTTATCTTGCTTGTTGCCTTCAAGTAACATACTCCTACCATCATTCTGCAAGTAATTGGAGTTGTCACGTAACATTTTCAGTCATGTTCTCATGGGAAAAAATGTACTGGGGAATCCTAAGCACTTAGATTTAGAGCTGAAAGGGAACCTGGAGTTTATCAAATGCAATTCCTTCATTTTAAATATGGACTTAATGCTCAGAGAAGATAAATCACTTACCAAATGTCATAGGAAATACGTTTCAGAGCTGTAATTCCCAATCAGGTTCTCTGACTCCAAATTCCATGACTCCCAATTTGCATTGCCCTGTGCTGCCTCTCAGTGCCATCATGAAAACATGAGAAGTCACCTAAAATGAGAGTCCACCTTTCCAACACATGTCATGGGAAATAACTGTGCTCCTCCTTATAACTTAAAGGTGAGAAATCTTTAAGTACTGTTGGTTCTCTTGGCCATGATTTCACCTTGAAGTTGTACTTCAATATTCCACATGCCTGGATTCATCTATCTTTATTGCTAGGTTTGGTTTCTTTGTTTTGCTTCTTCCCTCTCCTTTTTCTCTGCTATTTGTACAGCAGATGGTACAAACATCTTCCCATTTATTTTCAGGATTAATGAAAAAAGCTTGGTCAGTCAGCCAGCTTCTTGATTAACATACCTTATGGCTCCCAGACCTGATGAAGAAATGGAATTGACTCAAAATTATTTAACTTGGAGTTTCCTTAGGAAAAAAAAAATCAGAAACTTACCTCCTCTTTAAATTGGCTTCTTCATCTGCTTGTGGCTCTGCCTAATCACACAATTTATCAAGGTAAAGGAGCTTAGGGACCATATTGATGAGTGGTCACTTCTGCCATTCTGCTAGATGATTTATTTATAATATCATTTGTATAGACTAACTATAGTTGTTGAGCTCTCCCAGTGGATCATTTATCCTTCATTAGCCTATGTCAGATCGACTTCAGTGAGCCTGAAAACTTACCAAACTTTGCCACCCATCAGATGGTCAATTTCATTCCTTTTTTAAACACTTTTTATATTGAAGGTACTAGGCTAAGTGAAACAGTGCCTGACTTCAAGTAACTTAAATTCTATCAGGAAGATACATGCACACAGGTAAATAAATACAGAGCAACATTTCTTGGGGGGGAACACTACCCACTGAGAGGGATTAGAAAAGGCCTCTTCGCTATTGTCAGCACAACACCAGGGGAATGCAGAGTGTAGGCTGCTGTGATTGAAGGTACATGTGCTCATTGTGAGCCTAGGACACATCTGCTTGCAATTTTCCCCTGTGGTGAGAATAGCTTCCTTAATATTAAACTGAAGACTTGACTATAGACCCCCTACTAGTGATAACTAATCATTGTTATCTGCTGGGAAAAACACTGATATGGAATGTCTCAGAGTGTAATACAGGGAGATCCAAATCAGATGGCTCCTTTTATCCTGTGTTGAAATGACAGAAGGGATTGGTGTACAACTGGGTATTTCCATGTCTTTGTTCTCTATGCAAGATAATACCTGGGGATCATAACTTTTCAGTGCAGCACTATGGATAGGGTCCGTGACTTTAAGACATGAATATTTGGATTCGAATACTGCCTCATAGACTAATTAGATGGATGATTTTTTTAAAACACTTTATTAATTTCTGGTTTACATCATTCATTTCCATCAGATTTTGAGTTACAATTTTTCCCCATTTTTCCCCTACCCACAACCCCAGAATAGCAGTCCCACAGGATATACCCCCATCCAATGTGCTCTCCCCCATCTATTCTCCCATACCCCCTTCGACTTTTCCAGTAGGGCAAGGTGAATCCTCGTGCCCCAATGCCTGCACATCTTCCCTCCCAATTATATGCAAAAGAGTATTAATCATATTATTTATATATTTTTTAAATTTGATTTTAAAAGGAAGATAAGCAACTCAGTATATACTGTAGCTGTATAACTATGCAAAACATTACCATAGTAGATATATTGTAAAAGACTGACTATATTTCCCTTCCTCCTATCCTACCTCCCACCTGGTCCACTCCCCACTTTGGTCCTATCCCTTTTCAAAAATGGGTGCTTCCAACATTCCTCCCCATCCTGCCATCCCTTCCATTGTCTCCCCTCTCATCCCCTTCTCCCCTACTCTCCTGTAAGGTGAGAAATCCTATTTAGTATGTATGTCATTCTCTCCCTGATCCAAATTCAATGAGAATAAGTTTTTGCCTTTTTGCCTTCCTTTTCTTCCCCTCCCTTGTAACCATTTTCCCTTACTTCTTCTATATGAGATAGTTTCTGACCTCACAGTCCTCCTCCTGTTCCATGCTGGCCACTCCCTGCCAGGCTGCCGGGTTGTCCTCAGCAGGAGGTTAGCTTCTCTGTGTCATTTTGTGGGTTCTGGAGCTCCAGAGGTCATTTAGAGTCCCCCTTTTACATAATTTTGAAATGGTGTGGGCCGGAGCTCCATGGAAGTACTGTTTCCACTCAGCCATCTTGACTCCCTAGATGGATGATTTTGAAAAAAAAAAGACAAAAAACAAAAAACCCTCAGCCTCTATGAACCTCTAAAAGGTTATTATTGTAACATGCACCATTGATTCATTAACATTCATTAACATTCACCCATTCACTCATTCAAGAAAGTTTCATTAATCATCTACTATTTGAGGTACTATGGTGAGTTGCTGGGAATAAAAAGATAAACAAGGAAAGTCTATGCCCTCATGGATATATTCATCATATTGAATTGGGTATTCTTTGATATACCATGTATCATAATCTGTGTTAGGGAAAAAAGAAAGAGAAAATTTATGGTACTGTATCTTGATTATGCTCTTCTTCTGAAGGATAAACTGCAATAAAATAACTGTGTTCTCCCTATAGGTGAGAGTATGTGAAAGTTTTGAGACTCTATTTGCCTGTAATTACCTGAGGGACCTTGTGGAAGTAATACCCATCTCTTAACTCCCCCTTTCTCACCTGTGAAATGAGAAAGTAAGCCAGATGACCCTTCCAGTTATAGATCCATTTTAAATGAAATGAATAACATATAATTTAGGCATCCGATTGGGATTAATCAAATCCATTTACATTCACTCATCAGGCACCACTGTGTTGGACACTGGCAAACAAACAATTCACCTAGAAAAAACTGTGTTAATCAGGTGCTAATTCTTTAATTTCCTAATTGTTTTTCCTCGTTGTGGACAAAAGGTAATGACATATGGGTCCATAATTTAAATTGGTCTTTTAAGTTTGGTGATGCATTATAATAAAAAACAACAACAACAAAACATTGGACTGGGAGTGGGAGGCATCTTTCTGAACCTCAAGTTTCGAAAGCAGTTTTGTTGTTTAATACCATGCGAAAACTTTGATAGGGGCAACTAGGTAATGGCAGTAAAAAAAGCGCCAGGCTTAGGGACAGAAAGACTCATCTTCCTGGGTTTGCTACCTCATTTACTAGCTCTGTGACCCTGGGAAAGTCACTTAATGTTGTTTGCCTCAGTATTCTCATCTGTAAAATGAGCTGGAGAGGAAATGGCAAACCAGTCCAGTATCTTTGCAAAGAAAACCACAAATGGAGTGACAAAGAGGTGGATATGATTGAAACAACTAAATAACAGTGAACAACTTTTGCTAAATCATTTTATTCCTACAGACTTCAGTATCCCCATCTTTTAAAATAAAAAGGTTGTGGTAGATGACCTCTAAAACATTCTACAGCTGCAAGCTTTCACATATGTTAATAGCAGAACCAGATTTTTCCCAAGTCCATGCACTTCTAAATAGATTCAGAATAGTACTTTAATAAGGTTAAATTGAAGGTGTTAAACTATGCTACATATTCATCACAGCTTTCTGCTTTTGTTATCAAGAGCACTAAAGAGTTGAGACTAGAAGGTGGAGTAAAGTGTGAAACCCCATGGTAATTACACATAGTGAAGATTATAGGGACATCTTATTGACTGTATAACGATCTGGAATTGTTTCAATGGGTTAAAATGGGAGGAAAGAGAGAGGGAGAGGGCAAGGGAGGAGGAAGAGAGGAAGAAATGAAGGGATGAAGAAAGGAAGGAAGGAAGGAAGGAAGAAAGGAAGGAAGGAAGGAGGAAGGAAGGAAAGAAGGGAGGAAGGAAGGAAGGAAGAAGGGAGGAAGAGAAGATATAGGGGAAGGAACAAGTAAGAAAAATAGATTTAACATTTATTATATGCCTCCAGTGTGTCAGTGTGGTATTACTCTGGGGATAACAATACAAGTAGAAAAGAACCACTCCTTTGAAGCAGCTGATGTTCCAGTAGGGGCAGGTGATGCATGTAGGAAGGGTTGAAGCAAAGGAGGGAGGACCCTCATGTAGGGAAATATGCAGGTAAGGAGAAAGCTAGAGAGATAGTCTAGAAATGAGTGACAGTTTCTGAGGTCCCTTCAGTTCTGAGAGTCTATTCTTAGCCTAGGAGGAGGCGAGAATAATGCTGAATGGGTGAGAGGCATAAAAACATCCTACCTTACAGAGTGTGATACTTTGGGTAAGGAACTTAACCACACTGGAACTCACTTTCCTCATCTTGGAAAATGATAGAATTGTTATAGGACCCCTTAATAAAAAAAGATTTGTCCTGTGGTTTACATTCAGCCAAAGGACCGCACTTAAGGACCTAGAAGGCCATGAAGGTGGCCTTGAGACTGCACCCTTGGCTAGATAGCAGCCTGGGTCCTGTCATCTCTAGATCTAGGAATGATGACTCCCTCCTTCACTTCTTTCCTTTCTTCTTCTGCCCTCCTTCCTACCTGCTCTCTCTGCCTTTATATTTTCCTGTCTCTGTCTATCTCTGTTTCTTCTCGCATGTCTCTTTGCGCCTCTCTGTCTCTTGTCTCTCTCTCTCTCTCTCTCTCTCTCTCTCTCTCTCTCTCTCTCTCTCTCTCTCTTTCTCTCTCTCCCTCCCTCCCTCCCTCCTCTCTCCCTTTGTGACTTGTTAAATTTTTCATGCTTCTTTGCATGGCTGAATCAATGGCAAGATACCTCAGCAAAAAAGATTCCAGATTAAGCCAGCGGATTTGCTATTTTCCCTGACTTAAAGCTCTTGAAATTCTTTTCCTTTCTTTTGATGGTTGGTATTATTTTATTTTCTGTCTTAAACTAATCTACATCTTCCCCACAGAATGTGTAGGGAATCCGATAGTTCTGAAATGACAAAAAGGTATATAAAAATGCGTTCACAGTTAAGCCAAAAAAAGTAAATAAAAAGACTGCAACTGAGAAACAGAAACATTGGGGGAAAAGAAAAAGAAAATGCAAATTATCAAGCTCATTCCTTTTGTGTAATGTCTTGAATGTATCCATTTTCTGAAAATATATCTTCTACATTAGGTTGGTTATAGATGTCACTGTGATTACTACTGATGAATGTGACCATGCCCAGGCTAAATGAAAGGATGATTACTTGTATGACATAAGGAATATCAAAGCTCAGTAATGAAGGCCAACCAATTGAGATTCACCATGTGATGCTCCTGTTGGCCATTAACCTTTCAAGCAATAATATTAATGATGCTTCTGAATCAGCCATACCTGAATATGTATTTAAAAAGAGAGGATATTCAGAACTTTTACTTTAATATAAAGTAGGATGAGGCCACAGTAGAAATTTATAAAAAATATTTAACAATCTAGACTTCTCCATTTCTATCCATGATCATAGTATTGTTGATGACCTTGAGCAAAATACTTCTCCTCTCTTGGTCTTGGTTTCTCCATCTGTAATTTAAAAAGTTTAAGCCACATGATCTCTATCTACCCTTTTAGCTCTAATTGGCTATGATTTTCCATGATTGTAATTGTTTTCAGAGGAATATTTTTTTCTCCTTTAGTTCAATGTGCCTCCTTAGGAATTGATAATAGTATAAGATTTGTAATCTCCTTAAGGGCAGAGACTGTCTCGACTCTTTGTGTATGCCCAGCACTTAGCCCAGTGTTTGGCATATAGTAATCACTTAATCAACGTTTATTGATTGATTGGATAAATGGCATATATATAATGCATGTATGTGTGCATGTGTGTGTGTATGTATACATATACATACATATTGTTTTCAGAGTTTGTAAAGTACTTTACATAATAGACTGAGTCTCCTGACAACTCTGTGAGGTGGGTGTAACAGATATTATTATCCTTCTTTTACAGAGAAGAACACTGAGGCTTAGAGAGGTTATTAAAAATGCATATTCAAATTTCACCTCTGATGCCTATGATCCATGTAACTAGGACAACACCTTCCCATTACTCAGAGTTTTCATCAGTAAAATGAGGGGCCTGAACCTGATTGAGGTCCCTCCCAGACTATGCTGGAGCTGAACTTCTTTGAACATACCTATTGTCAGCCAGCCAGTGTCCTAACTCCAAGTGCAGAGCATTGATCACTGTTTCTTAGTTACTTAGGTATAAATTATTTCTCTGTCCTTAAAAGGACAGAGTGAAAGACAGAAACAGAGACAGAAAGAGCAAGAGAGACAGAGGGAGGTAGAGAGAAACAGAGACATAGAGAAAGACAAAAAGAGAAATAGTGACAGAGGCATACAGAGAGAGATCCACACCAAAAGAGATAGAGATAAAGCCAGAGAGGCAGAGACTGACAGTTGCAGAGAGATAGAAACAAAGAGTTTCTCTAAATATTAATTTGTTGCTCAATAAGTATTTATTGAATTCACATTGTGTACCCAGCCCTGTGCTAGCTACTATGCTGAGTATAAAAGAGACAAAAGAAAAGTCTTTATTATCTAGGTGCTTATAGTCTAGTTTGGGAGGCAAGCTTTGGCCATATACTTTCATTTGAGAGGGAGCTTTGATTTCATCTTCATAGCTGTGGGAACCTTGTCCTAGGTAAGTCCTAGATTGTAGCTTGGGGCACAAAGACATGACATAATTTTGTTATATCACATAGTGAGTTTCATATATGGGATCTGAACCTAGGTCTTTTTCACTCCAGGTCACTTTGCCCAATAAACCAGGCTGCTTCTATGATTTGTTGTTGTTTGTTCTTTGTTCTTGAAGAGGACTATGACATAGGAAAGGTGATGCCATGACTTGCAAGTGAATTAGATTTAAGTGAGGGAGGGCTGTGCAAAGTCACTAACCTCACTTTTTCCTCTAGAGCTATAGATTAGGACAACTGGAGATGGTCCACCGTTAGAAAGTATGTATATAGAACGGAAGACTACCTTTTGAAAATTAGGTTTATCAAAACTGTAAGGAAACTTCATAGATGTGGACATGGTTCCAGGGCAACCATACGTGGAATATAACTTCAATTCCTTTCTAAGTCCCCTGTATGACCTAACATTTGGTCAAACATACAGAGTGAGTGTTCGAATCCTACCTACTTAGTCTTAATTTGTCAAAGGGGAGCATAAATCTTCATTCACTCTTCAAGACCTCTTCAAAAGTGAAAGAACCTTACATACTTATCTTCATCAATAATAATCTAATTGTCATTTTTCAAATCAAAATAGAAGCTGAGATCAGTCAATTTCCTAAGTATCTTTGAACGGCCTACACCATGTACCTGTTGAATACAGAGACACCAGCTATCATCTATGTCTTTGGTCACCAACATACCACAGAAAGCAGCATGACCTTTTTCTGAGGCAATAAGAAGATTATATAGATGGGACACAGGGCATAGTAAGAACTTAATAAAAATTTGTTGATTGGTTGACTTGATCACTCAGACATTCTTTAATTGCTCCAGCTGAGGCCATATGTCTCAGCAGAACTCATCACCAAAATCCATGTTAAACCAAATGTATCATTAATGCATCAATTCAATGATAGTTAAAGGATAAAACCAGTGATTGGGGGAGGGGAGGACACTTTTTAAGACTAGCTGTTAATCCAAAGGTTGTTTACACAAATTAGATTCCAAAACTTTCTTTAAAAAAAACAGTCAAGGAGTTGATTAAGGGAGTTCCTTGATCAATTCAATGAGCCCTCCTTTCACACTGGTAGTCATTCATACAAGTCAGGTTGAATGGAAAGAGGGGTGGTCCTCTACCAACTCCATATTAATTTCTTTTGCAAGGGGTATAAAAATAAAGGACAATGTTTTGAGTTTGTGGAACTTTATGAGAACTCAATGAAAAAGATGAGGTTAAGCCAAGAGTTAGAGGAATTATGTCAATAATTTATAGGATATCTGAGTCCTTCATACATTTTCTTTTCATTTTTCTGTGAGGTAAAATAAAAGCTATACTTTCCCTTCATCGTTACCTTAAATGCTTATGTAGGAACTAGGGGATCTTTTACCCCCACGTATGGAGATCTAGATGGGATCTACATTTCAATTATATTATGAGATTTCCCAAAGGCGATTCTAAGTACAGGCAGAATGAGATAAAGACATATCTTGGTGGTGACTTAAAGATTGGATCAGACCATTCCCTAGTCCACCATTGCCCCTTTCCCTGAGGGCTGAAGGACCACTGATATCACTTCTGAGAGTATTTGTTCACTAGGCCAGGGCTCCACTTTGAATTCCTTATTATATTTCCCCTGACTTAAATAATCCTGCACTACAGAGACATAGACATAGTTGAGTTTCTCCTTTGTGGAATCTTGACTCTGTCCTGTTCTCCTCATTCTTTTATTAGCCCCACCTTTCCATAACTGTGTCCTTCTTCAAGGTTTTTCTACTCCTCCATCACCTTCTTCCCTATAGAAGTATAATTGGTTTTATCAGGCCTCTAAATTTTCTGTCCTGAGGAAAGTTCTCCATCTTAGGGCAAAGTTCTGATTGCTCCAATCTGGTTATAACTCTGAGGCAAACTCTGATGGTCCTCTGTGAGCAGAAAAGCAGCCTGCTCAAATTTAGGCATTGAACATATTAACTGGTACTCACTGGAATAAGTTTCAACTTTTGTAATTATATGTCAGTTGAAGTTTATCATAAAATAGTTAAAGTAAGGAGAAATTATTTATGAATGCAATCAATAATTCATTTAAATAAGGAATATGGAGCATATTAACATTATATAATGTTCACTTAAGAATAAAAATGTTTTCTTTAGCCTCCCCATGTTTTATTCAGTAATGTTGATCACTTTTATTAGGCTTTGAATTGATATGAAAGAAACCCTTGGTATAAGGGATTATGAAAAAGAGTAAATGAGAAACAATGAGCCTCTGGTACTTCATATAACCTGGGAAGGAGAAATGAATTCTGCATTCAGAGGTCCCTTTTTAAGTCTTATAAGGTATGGACTTAACTATTTTAGAGAATCCTTTTAAGGTTTGAAGTGGGTTAAATTGTTTTATTTATCAAATATAATATTTTAATAATACATTCTACACTACTGCTATGCTAATTATTATACTACATTATTAATTCTACACTATTAAGACTCATAGAGGTGAGCTTAACAGCTAGCTAGATTATGCATTCTAGGCAATAATGGAAAATAATTGGGGATAAAGCAAATTTTAGCATGTTTTAATAACTGATTAATACTTAGCATGAACTCACAGTGAGTTGGACATGAGAGTTGGAACCCATCGTAATATATCCAACAAGTGTGTACTTTCTGTTTGAAGGCCTTAAAGAATGGGTAATCCACCACCTTTCAGGAGATCCGTTCTACTGATTTTCCTTCCCTCCACCAAGAAAGGGATATGTCAGAAGTCCATTTCAAACATTTTGTCATGGGTCACATCAAAATGTTCCAAGTGCACAATTGAATGACAAGAATATTGCACAAAATTCAACCCTCAGACAATTCTCATATGGGCAAATAATTAATTGACCTTTAGAAAGGTGGACAACATGAAAAAAATTAAAATAAGTACAGACTAGCTCCAAATCCTTGAATAGAAAGTATGGCCATTCCTCTCATTATGAGAATTTACCTACAGATGAAGTTGGGTGAGGGGGAAAACACTTTTGACCTCTTCCTTGAGGAGGGTTGAAAAGGTGAGGAGACTTCTTCCATAGTGTGACACTTCCTTTTCCTCTCCTCCATTCCAGGAGAAAGTTCTAATAGCAAAGTAATTTTCTTTGAAAATAATAGGTATAAACTTAGAAGGAGAGTTGTAAAACTTCTGCTTTCAGAAATCTTGGGACTAGTTCAGTTGATTGATGCATTTTTTAGTAGCTAGATATGTCCATTTCCTTGAGAAAACCCACTCTGCTCTGAGAAGCATGGTAAATCATGGGTAGGGAGAAAGAACACAGGAGCCTCAGGAGTACAGTCAAAGGCTTCCAATGATGAGCAGATTTCATGGATGAGATCTTCCCAGCAAACTTCCCTGGATGGTCTTCAATCCACATATTATCTGCTAAGGAGATGTTCTTCTAATTGATTTTGGTCTGTCCTTATTTCAGGATGAACTCACGGACAGACTTCAAGGTACCTAAACCCTAGGATCCATAAGACTATAATTTTCATTTCCCTTAAGGGAGATATAGTCACATAATAAAAACATCACAAAAATCTTCCGGAAAAAGATATTCTGTTTTTTTGTCACCCGGATTTTCTTCCATCAATCCTTTGCATGGAGGCTATAAAAGTAAGAAGATATACATCCTATAGCATATAGAGCTTAGGCTTCAATTATAGGTACCTTGAGATGAACCACATCATAGAGAATAAAAGGGGAATCATGGACAAATGAGTCCAGATACCTCAGTTTGGACTGATTCCTTTTCCTTGACTTCATGTTTTCCAAAGATGTCTCCTTGGCCTGAGTGACTTTGAAAGATGGGTTAGCTCTCCTCTTTGCAGGAGGTCCTCTGGAACCAATGGCATCTTTCTTGGAGGGGGTGGCGGGGGGCTCAGTTTCAGTCATCTCCCCTGGGCTTTTCATGGAGCATCTAGCCCATTCCACTTCTCAGCATTTCTAATTATTGTAGTTGTTTCTGACAATTAAAAAAATGAACTTAAATACAAAATAAGAAAAGAAAAAAGAAACACACAAATACCAAAATGAAAATAATATGGAATAAGAAAAGAAAAAATGCATTTCCATGTGCACAGCGGAACATGAAAGAGGATTCAAAATATGCAGCAAAAATTTCCATTTCAAGAAAGCATATATAATAAATTCTGCGTGTTGTGTTGAGAGCTGTCAATCTTTTCTTTGCTTCCTTGTTGGTTTTCTTTTGTTCTCTCCTGCACACTTTTTACTTTGTTCTTATCCCTTTCATTCTTTTCCTGCCCCTATAGGAGGCTACAACTAACCACATGGAGATATATATGTGTATATGTGTGTGTATGTATGTATGTATATATATATATGTATATAGATAGATGGATAGATAGATATATGTATATGTATTTATATATATACAATATACATATATACACATATACACACAAAGGTATATGTGCATACATATTCATACATATACCCATACATATAGTTATACATATGTATACTTAGATATCTATAATTATATCCATATATTGACTTATACTTTAGTATGCATCTATGTAAATTCATCCTGCACTTCTTTTTCCTTGAACAGTTCTAATTGTTAGGAAGCTTTGTTTGATATTGAGCTTGGATTGGTTCACCCAATATTCCTGGCTCTACCCTTGGGCACAAACAGAATGATTCTTATCCCTACTCCACCTAGAAATCCTTTAAATATTTCAAGAAAACTATCATGTTCTGCCATGTCTTCTCCAGGCAAAACATCACTAGTTTTTTTTTTTCTTTTTGATAATTACATGTCATAGGTTCAAAATTTAATCATTCTAGTTGCCTACCTCTAGAAAATAGTTAGCCCTCTTAAATGCTAGTGTCTCATATGGAAAATTCTCATTTGTATAGTTCTTTAAGGTTTATAATGAACCCTCTCTAAAACAAACCTATAAGCTAAGGAGTGAAAATAGCTTAATTCTTATTTTGCTAATTCAAAAGATGAGGATGTGAGAGGTATCCAAGTTCACATGACTAGTATGTGTTGAAACTGGGATCCAAACTCATGTCTTCTGATTCTGGGCCCCTGTACTCTTTTCTTTTTTTCACATAGTCTTCTTATTAATATATTGTTATCTATACTCCATTCATTAGCTGCTGGACATCAAGTGGTTTAACCAGTCAGAATAAAGCCATGAACTCCATGCCTTTGCATGCAAAATAGCTGTATGAGTTCATGCCCTTTTCCTTATAAGAAAGGCAGCTTAAGGCTACCAGCCAAAACAGATGCAAAAATTACATAATTAAGGTCAGATACACTGATGGCAGAAAGATATGGTACCCAAAACCTGAGAGAAGAGAAAGAAAAATTATAAAAGTGAAACTTTCCTAGGCTATTGTTATGGGAATGGGAATCTGAAGATCTTCCCTGCCCCTTGGCCCTTTCATAGGCTTAAGTGACTCTGAGAACCTTCCCTGGTTTGAAAATATACTCTACCCCTAATAGGCTGAATGTGGTCACATGGAGCCTGTGGTAGGAGGCTTGTTTTTCAGGAATGCCAACACCTTGTTACTTACTTTGTGATTGGGCAGTGGGTCAAGAGGGTTGTGACATTCTCTGATCCAAGAGAAGGCTATATATACCCTGATATGAGGTTATGCTTTGGGCCTCACTTTGAGAAGTGTTGTATGATTTGATCAGAGGAGACTCTGGGTAGCCATTGAGGCCCCCAGCTTTGAAAACCCAGATGTTGGTGCTTTCTTCTCTGGTAACTGACTAGGTATGGATGTAATGGTCAGACAGCTGGAAGCCCTGTCTGCTGATCTGTGTCTCTCTTTGTAACTTCTGTTTATAACCTCTGTATTCTTTGAAGTTTGGGGTGCTGACCTTTTTCCTCTGAACTAGGTAAATGACATATTTTTGATTAAAGCAAGATTTTTAACCCATTTTGAGTTGCTTTCCTTTAGAAAAGCAGATCTAGGAACCTGTGCTAGCAGCCATCCTGGGTATGCTAAGGTGCTTGCTGCTTAGCTATTATAGTATAAGCTCAGATAGACTGTGATTTGCCTAAGGCCACAGATGTGGTAAATGATAGAGGAACGATTATGAACCCAGGCCCTTTGACTCCAAAGTCAGGGACCTACTTATAATGATGGCCTCAAATCATCAAGGAATCATTAAATTATGTTGTTAGGGGGGCAGAGCCAAGATGGCGGAGTAGAAACAGCACGCCCAAGCCACTCTTCCCCCAGATCACCTCCAAACTATGTAAAAGGGGACTCTGAACAACTTCTAGAGCCCCAGCAACCACAGAACGAGACAAAGAAGCTAACCTCCCACTGAGGACAGCCCAGCAGCCCTGCAGGAAGGACCAGTGCAGCAGTCTGGGAGCCGGCAGCATGCAAAGCGCAGAGCACTGGGAGCCGAGCGCCTGAGTCAGGGTTTTAGCCCCAGGGCGGCAGGGCCAGCAGCCGGCTGGAGGGACCCCAGAACACCAGCAACTGTGGCAATTCCAGAAATATCAACATAGACATGCCTAGGACAAAATGAGAGGTTAGTGCCCTATGGACTTTGGGACCAGTATTTGGGGAATGTGTAGGCTTCCTCCCCTGGGGGCTAGAAGCCACTGAGGAAAGACACCTTTTAGCAGTTTTCAGAGGCAGCTCCAGCTCCTGGCCTGCGAACTGTAGGGAGATCCAGTGATCAGTCTGGGGGGTAATTGCTCTTGCTTTAACTTCCCTGGATCTGGATTGTGATCTGGGGTGGAGGTCGTGGGTGGGTATCCAGCTTGCCAGGAATGGAAGTTAAGCAGATCCAAACAAATGAAAGATTAGAAGGCAATGTGAAATATCTCATGGGAAACCCACCCTCCCCCCCAAAAAAAAGCCACTGACCTGGAAAATAGATCCAGGAGAGACAATTTAAAAATTATTGGACTACCTGAAAGCAATGATCAAAGAAAGAACCTAGAAATCACCCTTCAAGAAATTCTCAAGGAAAACTGCCCTGATGTTTTAGATCCAGAGGGCAAAATAGAGGTTTAAAGAATCCACCCATCACCTCCTGATAAAGATCCCAAAAAGAAAACTCCTAGGAATATTATAGCCAGGTTCCAGAATCCCCAGATCAAGGAGAAAATACTACAAGCAGCCAGGAAGAAACAATTTCAATATTGTGGAAACACAATCAGAATAGCCCAGGACCTGGCAGCTTCTACACTGAGGGATGGAAGGGCATGGAATAAGATATTCCAGAGGGCAAAAGAGTTGGGAATGAACCCAAGGGTCACCTACCCAGCAAAACTGAGTATTTTGTTTCAGGGGAAAACATGGTCATTTAGTGGAATAAAGGACTTTCAAGCATTCTTGAGGAAAAAACCAGAGTTGAATAGAAAATTTGACATCCAGACACAAGAAGCAAGAGATGCTTAAGAAGGTAATCAGGGAAAAGAAATCAAAAGGAGCTTATCAAAGTTGAACTATTTACATTCCTATATGGAAAAACAATAACTGTGACTGATGAAACCTTTCTCAGTATGAAAATAATGGAAGAAGGGTGTATGGTCATATGAATACATATGTGAATGTGTGTGTATATATATATGTATGTGTATATATATATATGTATGTGTATATATATATATATACATGGATAGAGGGCACAGGTTGAATTTGTTGGGAAGGGATGATACTTACGAGGTGAAATTATGAGGTGATAGAGGAAAGTGGCAAGAGGAGATGGGGGGGAGACTGGGTGGGGTAAACTGTCTCATGTAGAAGAAGCAAGGGAATGGCCCGGGCCAGAGACTGCAGAGCTGGAGGCTCTTGGGTTGGGGGCTGGGTGTTAGGTTAAAGAACGATCATGGAAACATAGACTGAAACTATCTGGTTACACATGAATGAACTGAAGTCCCCCCATGTAGGAACACCTGGACTTTGAACCCCAACTCCTTGACTTCAAAGATGTTGATGCCCAAGGAGAACCGAATTCCCATCTATGAACTCCTTTTTAAGGAGGGAGTAATGGTAGCCAAGAAGGATGTTCACATGCCAAAGCACCCTGAGCTGGCAGACAAGAATGTACCCTATCTCCATGTCATGAAGGCCATGCAGTCTCTAAAGTCTCGTGGCTATGTTAAGGAACAGTTTGCATGGAGTCATTTCTACTGGTACCTCACCAACGAGGGCATTCAGTATCTCCGGGATTGCCTTCACCTTCCCCCTGAGATTGTGCCTGCCACACTCCCAAGAAGTCACCCTGAGACAGGAAGGCCAAGGCCCAAAGGTCTGGAGGGTAAGCGACCTGCCCGACTTACTTGGGGTGAAGCTGACAGAGACACATACAGACGAATTGCTGCTCCTCCTGGTGCTGAAAAGAAGGCTGAGTCTGGGGCTGGGTCAGCAATAGAATTCCAATTTAGAGGTGGATTTGGTCGTGGGTGTGGTCAGCCTCCTCAATAAAGACTGTAGAGATATGTTTCATATTGAATAAAATTTGGGGAAAAAAAAGAAGAAGCAAGGGGAAGTAGTTGCAAGGGAGGGGAAGAATAGGAAGGCAAAAAGGCAAAACCACATTCTCATTAAATTTGGGTCTGGGAGAGAATGACATACATATTAAATGGGATATCTCAACCTGCAGCAGAACAGGGGGAAGGGGAATGAGAGGAGGGATGATGGATGGGAGAGCATCCTTGGGGGGAGGGGAGGTTGGAGTTACCCACTATGGAAGAGGGACAGGATCAAGTGGGGAATGGACCAGGTGAGGAGTGGGATGAGTGGGAGGGAATTATAAGCAGCCTTGTACAATATATCTACTATGATAATGTTTTGCATAACTAGACATGTACAACTTATACTGAATTACTTATCTTCCCAGAGGGAATGGGTGACAAGAGAAGAAGGAAATGGATCTGAAATTTGAGGTTTTAAGACTAAATGTTTCAAATATATATAAATACTATTATTAATACTCTTTCGCTTGTAATAGGGAGATAAGATGTGCAGGCATTGGGACACAAAGATTCACCTTCCTCTAATGGAAAAGTCGAAGGGCGTATGGGAGAAGATGGGGAGAGAGCAGATTGGAGGAAGCGATATCTTATGGGACTGCTATTCCGGGAGGGTGGGTAGGGGAAAAACGGGGGGAAAATAATTGTAACTCAAAATCTGGTAGAAATGAATGATGTAAAACTGCAGTTAATAAAGCATTTGTGTAATAAAAAAAATAAATAAAAATTTTGTTAGATTTGGCATGAGAAAGAAGGGAAGTGTGAAGTATATTAGAAGGATTTCCATCAAAAATGGTTATGGGAAATTCACTTAAGAACATCTCATTCCCTAAGTATAGATAAATGAGATATTATGAAACTATTATATTGTGATGCTGTACTTCAAGCACAAAGATCAGTTATTTAAATTCACATATTCGGCTCCCCCCCAAAAAAATACAAACTTAAAAGGACTTCCTTACCTGACATAAAATGAAAAGTTTTCTAGTGGAGAGGGAACTCTTCCAAGCTCTTGTCCTGAGAAGTTTTTATTATAATCATAAAATTATTCTACAGGAAATTCTTATTTACCTGACATGGTTATAGGACAATGTGCTCTAATTAATAATAATAGCATTTGTATAATGTAATGCTTTCAAAGCACTTTATGTGTATTATCTCATTTGATCATTATAACAGCCTTGGAGGTAGGAATTATTTTATCCACAATTTACAAATGAGGAATCAGAGGCAAACAGAGGTCAAATGACTTGTTCAATATATATAGGTTGTAAATATCTGAGGCGGTACTTGAACTTAGGTGTTCCTAACTTTAAGTCCAACATTCTATTCATTGTACCATTCAGCTGCTAGATAAGAATAATGACACCTAAATGATGGTGAGCAAGTAGAATGTCCCGGAGTTTGGTGATTCATTTCTGATGGTCATCATATTCACAAATGACTTACAGACAGAGATAATATTTATCAAATTTGCAAATGGGCCATAGCCAGATGGGATAGTTAACACAATGGATAAACAGAATCAGGACCCAAAAGAATCCCCAATGTCTAGAGTTTCATGCTGATTCTAGCAAGGTGAAATTAAATAAAAATAAATGTAAAGTCTTACTCTTGGGCTCAACAAATCGATTGCACAAATATCAGATATTGGAGGCATAGTTGGACAGCAATTCGACATCCAGCAAAGCTAGCGTGATCTTGGCCTGCATTGAGAAGTATGTCTTTAAGGAATTAATTAATCAAGGTGATAATAGGCTTAGCCTTGAGGAGACCATGCTTAAGGGGAACAGGATAGCTCTTTTCAAATTTCTGAAAGGTTGTCATTGGGAAAAAAAAAAAAAGCTTGGTCTTGTTTTTTTGGTGTCAGGGGAAAGAACCAGAAGAAACTTAGTATAAAGTACAGCCTATCTTGTTATGTGGATATTTTACTGAAAGGGGTGAAAGAAGGACATTTGTGAGTAGAACACTGATGAAATCAGCTTGAGAAGAAACATAGCCCACAGACTGTTCTTGAGAGGTCAAGGAAAGTCACAGTTTCTATCAGAGATAAAATCCCTGATTGAAGATGTGCATGGCTGCAAGATATTATTGTCTACTAGTTCATTTACATAGGACTGTTTTCAGGATGTTGAAGGATAACTAAGAATCTATAAGTCAAATAACTATATGGGTACAATCAGACAATTATATAAGAATTTTTGGAGATAAAATTGACAAAAAGGGTGTAGGGTTTTTTTCAAGTCATAAGAAAGAGCTGAACTATTAAACATATGGAGGTCTGCTTTGGGGCATTGGAAATCCAAAGAACATGAGTACAAGAATCATCAGAAGATGCCAGGAATAGAACACACAGAAGACAATGAGAGAAGCTGCTTAAAGAAACTAGAGATCAAAAGATCACAAGCTTGAAAGCCAGCATGAGAAAATATAGAGAAATTGACTGAACAAGGTCAGCGACTTCAGTTGCTTTGCTGAGAGATAATTGTCTAGAGGACTGAATCCTTTTGCTTACTGAAGAGTTGGATGGTCTTATTGTCCTTTAATGCCATCTATAGACTAAGAAAAGGGAAGCCCTTCAGGGACTTAGCTCCATTTCTTCTTTATTGTACTTAATGATATGAGAAACAACCTCCTCTACCCTGTAGAAAACAGAGCTGATTGGCTTTGATGATTTCAGACTTGAGATTGTTTTTCAATGAAAAAAACCGTGTAAGGCTGATATAGTTTACTAAGAGCATAACACTTTCTCATCGCCCTGCCAAAGGTGCCTATGCATTAAAATTACTAGACACTGCTTTAGCATTCTAAGAATACTGAAGAAGTGGCTTCATGAAGTAGGAGAACTGTGAAAATATAAGGGGCTACAACTGTCAGAGAAATGGTTATGACCAGCAGATGACATATGGCATAAATTATTCCCTAATGAGATAAAAAGTAAAAACCTGCACTCTAGAGTCAAGGCTTCAGACACACAGCTTTCTTTATTTATGTCTTCTTAGTTTCTAGAAATGTGTACCATTTTCATTCCAAGGATACATTTTTGTATTGGTGGGATAGCATGACCTAGGTTTATGGTTAGTGTGATGTTTTGATTATTCATACTTTTGCATTCTGCTAAATTAATTTTTGTTATGGTTATCCTTTGTTTCTCTGATTTATCAAATGTTTTATGTTTAAGCATTAATGGTGTTTTGTGACTTATGTAAAGCATATCAATGGGGGTTCAGGAGCTATATTATTGAATAATAGGAGTGTAACCTCCCCATACCAAAGTTAACATTAGGACCCTGGGAATGAATTGTGGTCATGCCACTACCCCTCTAAACTTTCAAGAACCATTCTGAATTTATGAAGTGAAGAAAAGGTGGGGTAAATCAGCTTTAATCCCTGGGACAGAGGGAGTTTGCAGACAATTGAGAAGTTGGTGGGGCACCAACATTAGGATTATGGGCTTAAATATGGAAGACAATTTAGTGTCCACCTAATCTAATTCTTTGCTTATAGATGAGAACAAAATTTCCCCCAAAGACTGCTTGATTTGCCCCAGATCAAAATTTGTGAGTCATTCCATCCATTTTGTAAATGAGCAAAATAAACCGAAGAAAAATCAAAATCGAAAATGTCTAATTCATCTATGTACATTTATTCATTCAGAAGAAAAATGCATGTGGTTAGCTTTCTGAACAACAGCTCAGTCCTCTGACACTGCACTTGTACATTCCATGATCTTTCTAATTTTTTCAAGGGTTGCATGAAATCACCTCATCAGTCATTCAGTAAATATTTACTAAATGCCTATTATGTACCAGGCGATGTGCTAAATGCTATGGATACAAAGAAAGGTAGTAGATATTTCCTGCTCTTAAAGGACTCACAATCTAATGAATGCTGCCAATACTGACAATAATAGGTTCCAAATGGAGTTGAAACTCCTCTCACACCTCTTGTAGCATATGCCCGTTTACATCCCCAGGATCCTTTAGAAATGTCAGTGACCTCAAGACAGGCTATCACAAGGAGAGCAATGCCTCACTGAAGGAGACTAAGTGGGTCCTGCATTTTTATAATGAACACATTTTCCAGGTTGATCCAGCCTGTGTAAGAAAACAAAACAGAACAATTTTTAATGAAACTTGGGCATCTCATATCCACATTTGCCATAGTTTTGCTTTCCTAATATAATTGATATTGTTCAGGTTGAAAGAACCAACCTAGAGAGCAGATACTCAAGGAGTGCCAACTTCACCCTAGGACTGTATAGGAAAACAGATTTCGTGGCACTGTAATAGTTCCTCTGATCCAATAGCTTGAATTCTACCAATAGATCTCAGATACCAATTATACAAATGTTTAATCCATTTGGCACTAACACCTACTCTCTATCTGCTATTGAAATCCCTCTCTCCTTGATGTATTGACCTTCCCAAAAAGAGAAGTCAGAATCCTCGGTTAACTAGGAAATACTGGGAATAGTGGTCCTTTTTCCACTTTGGGTCATTATCACTAGGATTTAGGGTGATTCAAAGTGTCTCCTTTTTCACAAAAATGGCAGGGACTTCCTCATCTAGCCCTTTGAAAATAATCCCTTAGAAGTAGTCAGATAGAGTATAGCATGTCAATCTAGAAAGAAAATTTAAAACAGGGAGTGGCATAACTAGATACATGGTTGTCTGAAAAAGATCTAGGTAATTTAGTTACCTGCTAGCTCAATTTGAAGTTTTCATGTGAAAAACTAGTGAAACCATATATTCCATTAACTGAGGGAATAGATTTCAGTGATAAACAGAAGATTTTCATTCCCTTCTCTGCCTGGTCAGACAATGGCTGATATTCAAAACTGAGAACCATTCTTTTGGGGAAGGCTTTTCGCAAATCCAGTGAAATACAGAGGAGAACCACTAACATGGAGAAGGGCCTTGAATTAATGCCATGTGAGGAGCAGTTGAAACAAGTGGTACATATCTTGGGGAAGAGAAAAGTGAGGTGGGGCTTTTGTAACTATTTTTAAGTATTTAAAAAAAAAACTTTTAAGTGAGAGAGCATGGAGTGAAGATGGCTGAATAGAAGCAGGCAAACTCCATGAGCTCCCCTCATAACCACCTGAAATGCCTATAAAATATGATTCTAAACAAGTTTTAGAGCTGCAGAACCCACAAAGTGACAGAGAGAAACAAATCTCCTACTGAAGGCAGCCAGGCAGGGCAGGAGGAAGGGTCCATCACAGCACTCTGGGAGCTGAGCCCAGCCTTGCATGAGCCCCCAGTTTTAGCCCCAGGGTTGCCCTGACCAGCAGCTGGATTGGAATTTGGGAGAGTAAATCATCAGAAGCTGCGGTGGTTTCCAGAAATATCAAACAGTAAATGTGAATGACAAAGAAAAAGGTCAGTGTGGAACTCTGTTGGAACTGGGGCATGAGGGGGATGAAGGAGTGGGTCTGGCCCCTGCCCCCATAGTGAGAAGGTAGGTACAGGGGCTGTGCAGCTGCCTCTACATGGCTGCATCAGAGCTTTTGGCCTGCAGATCTTAACGGTGACAAGAAACCATTCAGAGGGTAATTGTTCTTGCTTTAACCTGCCTGGATCTGGATCACAGTCTTGGATGGTGGTTCTGAGGTGTGTGACCAGTAAGCCAGAGCATTTAGGCTCTGTAGAGATGGCCCCCTCCTAATAGCTCCAGCAGCTGTGAAAACCCCAACAATTTGGGAAAAAGCTCTCCCCTCTGGAAACAGAGCTCTACTGTGGCAAAGAGCTCAAAACTCAACTAGTTGAGTGGCAAAATGACAAAGCAAAGGAAGCAAAGCAATCATAGCAATCCAACTTTAGATTCCTTTTTGGGGGACAAAATGAAACAAAGCATGGAATGGGAAGAAGACAACAAAGTCAGAACTCCTGCACCAAAAGCTTCCAAGAAAAATATGAATTGGTTAAAGGCCATGGAGGGGCTCCAGAAGGATTTTGAAAATCAAGTAAGAGAAGTGGAGGAAAAATTGGGAAGAAACATGAGAATGATGCAAGAAAATCATGAAAAGGGAGGCAACAACCTGACTGAAGAAAATAACACCTTAAAAACATAAACTAGATGTCGGAGTAGAAACATCTCATCCAAGCCACTCTGCCCTCAGATTCCCCCCAAACCATGTAAAAGGGGATTCAGAACAAATTCTGGAGCCCCGGCACCCACAGAACAACACAGAGAAGCTAACCTCCTGCTGAGGACAGCCCAGCAGCCCTGCAGGAAGGACCATCGAAGCATTCTGGGAGCCAGCAGCACACAGGATGCAGAGCGTGGGGAGTCGAGCCGAGTGGAGCTCAGGTCCCTGTGAGCCGAGGTTTTAGCCGCAGGGCAGCAGGGCCAGCAGCCGGCTGGAGAGACCCTAGAACATCAGCAGCTGTGGCGACTCCAGAATTATCAACATAGACATGCCTAGGACAAAGTAAGAGGTTAGCGTCCTATGGATTTTGGGACCAGTATTTGGGGAATGTGTCGACTTCCTCCCCTGGGGGCTAGAAGCCACTGAGGAGGCACGCCATTTTGTAGTTTTCAGAGGCAGCTCCAGCTCTTGGCCTGCAAATTGTAGGGAGACCCAGCGATCAGTCTTGGGGGGTAATCACTCTTGCTTTAACCTCCCTGGATCTGGATTGTGATCTAGGGTGGAAGTCGTGGGTGGGTTTACAGCTTGCCAGAAACAGGAGTTGCCCCCCACACGTTCGGGAAGAAAATTCCTCTATCTGGACTTAAAGCCATAGTGGCAACAAGCCCAAAAGTCAAGTAATTAAGTGGCAACATGCCAAGGCAAAGGAAACAGAAAAATGCAACCCTAGACTCCTATTTTGGGGGCATAGAGCGGGAAAAGGACTGTGAGGTCAGAAGTCCTGCTCCAAAAGCCCCAGGGGAAAACATGAGCGGGTTGCAGGCCATAGAGGACCTTAAGAAGGACTTTAAAAATCAAATAAGAGAAGTGGAGGAAAAATTGGAAAGAGAAATGAGAAGGATGCAGGAAAAGTATGAAATGAGGGTCAACAGCCTGACTGAGGAAAACAACACCTTAAAAAATAGACTAACTCAAATGGCAAAGGAGGCCCAAAGGGGAAATGAGGAGAAGAATGCCTTAAAAAGTCGAATTTGCCAGATGGAAAAAGATTCTCAAAAGTTCAGTGAGGAGATCCATTCCTTCAGAGTTAGACTGGAGCAAATGGAAGCTAATGACTTTATGAGAAATCAAGATGCTGTTAAGCAGATCCAAAAAAATGAAAGATTAGAAGGCAATGTGAAATATCTCATGGGAAAAAACCACTGACCTGGAAAATAGATCCAGGAGAGACAATTTAAAAATTATTGGACTACCAGAAAGCCATGATCAAAGAAAGAACCTAGAAATCACCCTTCAGGAAATCATCAAGGAAAATTGCCCTGATGTTTTAGATCCAGAGGGCAAAATAGAGGTTGAAAGAATCCACAGATCAACTCCTGAAAAACATCCCAAAAAGAAAACTCCCAGAAATATTATAGCCAGGTTCCAGAATCCCCAGATCAAGGAGAAAATACTACAAGCAGCCAGGAAGAAACAATTTCAATATTGTGGAAACACAATCAGAATAGCCCAGGACCTGGCAGCTTCTACACTGAGGAATCGAAGGCCATGGAATATGATATTCCAGAGGGCAAAAGAACTGGGAATGAACCCAAGGGTCACCTACCCAGTAAAACTGGGTATTTTGTTTCAGGGGAAAATATGGTCATTCAGAGGAATAGAGGACTTTCAAGCATTCTTGAGGTAAAAACCAGAATTGAATAGAAAATTTGACATCCAGACACAAGAAGCAAGAGATGCCTGAGAAGGTAATCAGGGAAAAGAAAGGAACTTATCAAAGTTGAACTATTTACATTCCTATATGGAAAAGCAATAATGGTGACTGATGATATCTTTCTCACTATGAAAATAATGGAAGAAGGGTGTGTGGTCATATGAATACATATGTGAATGTGTGTGTATATGGTTACAGTTATATATGGATAGAGGGCATAGGTTGAATTTGTTGGGAAGGGAGAATACTCAAGGGATGAAATTATGAGGTGAGAGGAAAGTGGCAAGAGGAGATGGGGAGAGACAGGGTAGGGTAAACTATCTAATGTAGAAGAAGCAAGGGGAAGTGGTTGCAAGGGAGGGGGAGAATAGGAAGGCAAAAAGGCAAAACCACATTCTCATTGAATTTGGTTCAGGGAGAGAATGACATACATACTAAATGGGATATCTCAACCTGCAGCAGAATAGGGGGAAGGGGGATGAGAGGAGGGATGATGGATGGGAGGGCATCCTTGGGGGAGGGGAGGTTGGAAGTACCCACTATAGAAGAGGGACAGGATCATGTAGGGAATGGACCAGGTGGGGGTGGGATGAGTGGGAGGGAATTATAAGCAGCCTTGTACAATATATCTACTATGATAATGTTTTGCATAGCTAGACATGTACAACATATACTGAATTACTTATCTCCCCAGAGGGAATGGGTGACAAGGGAGGAAGGAAATGGATCTGAAATTCGAGGTCTTAATATTAAATGTTTCAAATCTATATAAATACTATTATGAATACTCTTTTGCTTGTAATTGGGAGATAAGATGTGCAGGCATTGGGGCACAAAGATTCACCTTCCTCTAATGGAAAAGTCGAAGGGGGTATGGGAGAAGGTATGGGAGAGAGCAGATTGGAGGAAGTGATATCTTGTGGGACTGCTATTCTGGGAGGCTGGGTAGGGGAATAACGGGGAAAATGGTTGTAACTCAAAATCTGGCAGAAATGAATGATTAACAGAAGTTAATAAAGCATTTGTTAAAAAAAAATAAAAATAAATAAACCTACTCAAATGGCAAAAGAGTGCCAAAAAGTTAATGAGGGGGAAAATGCCTTAAAAAGTCGAAATTGCCAGATAGAAAAGAGAATTTCAAAAGCTCACTGAAGAGAACAATTCCTCCAGAATTAGACTGGAGCAAATGGAAGCTAATGACTTTAGGAGAAATCAAGATACTGTTAAATGGATCCAAACAAATGAAAAAATAAATGGTAATGTGAAATATCTCTTTGGAAAAACCACTGACCTGGAAAATAGATAAATAGATACAGGAGAGATAATTTCAAAAATTTTGGACTAACTGAAAGCCATGATAAAAAAAAGAACCCAAAAATTATCCTTCAAGAAATTCTCAAGGAAAATTGCCCTGATATTTTAGAAGCAGATGGCAAAATAGAAATTAAAAAAATTCACTATTCACTTCTTGAAAAAGATCCCAAAAAGAAAACTCCAAGGAATAATATATCCAGGTTCCAGAATTACCAGATCAAGGAGAAAATCAAGGAGAAACAATTTAAATATTGTGGAAACACAATCAGGACAACACAGGATATAGCAGCTTTTATATTAAGGGATAAAAGGGCTTGGGATTTGATATTCCGGAAGTCAAAGGAGCTAAGATTAAAACCAAGAATCACCTACCCAGCAAAACAGAGTATAATGTTTCAGAGGAAAATATGGTCGTTCAATGAAATAGAGGACGTTCCAGCATTCTTTTTTCCCCCAAATGCTTTATTAATTTCTGGTTTACATCATTCAATTCTGCCAGACATTGAGTTACAATTTTTTCCCCATTTTCCCCCTAATCACCACCCCAGAATAGCAGTCCCACAGGATATCCCCTCATCCAATCTGCTCATCTTCTCCCATACCCCCTTCGACTTTTCCAGTAGGGCAAGGTGAATCTCTGTCCCCCAATGCCTGTATATGTTATTTCCCAATTATATGTAAAATAGCATTAATAATAGTATTTATATATTTTTAAAACATTTGATTTTAAAACTTCAATTTCCAGATTCATTCCCTTCTTCCCTTGTCACCCACTCTTTCTGGGAAGATAAGCAATTTAGTATATGTTGTACTTGTATAGCTATGCAAAACATCACCGTAGTAGATATATTGTAAAAGATTGACTATATTTCCCTTCCTCCTATCCCACATCCTACTTGGTCTATTCCCTACTTTGATCCTGTCCCTTTTCGGAAGTGGGTGCTTTCAGGGATGGCTAGGTGGTGCAGTGAGTAAGAGTGCCGGCCTTGGAGTTGGGATGACCCGGGATCGAAAACCAGCCTCAGAAAATGAGCACCCACACATGAATAAAGACTAGCCGTGTAACCTTGAGCAAGTTACTTCACCCCAATTGCTTTAAAAAAAAGTGAGTGCTTCCAAATGCCTTCCCCCACTAGCCTGCCCTCCCTTCCATCATCTCCTCTCTCATGCCCTTCCCCCCTACTCTCCTGTAGGGTGAGATATCCTATTTGGTAGGTATGCCATTCTCTCCCTGAGCCAAATTCATGAGAATAAGGTTTTGCCTTTTTGCCCTCCTGTTCTTCCACTCCCTTGTAACCATTTTCCCTTGCCTCTTCTATATGAGATAATTTACCCCATTCTCTCTCTCCCCATCTCCTCTTATTATATTCCTCTCTCACCTCTTAATTTCACCTTTTAAGTATCATCCCTTCCTATTAAAATTGACCTGTTCCCTCTATCTATGTTTGCCTGTACACACACACACACACACACACACACACACACACACACACATATACATTCACATATGTATTCATGTGCCCATATACCCTTCTTCAACTACTTTCATACTGAGAAAGGTTTCATCAGTTACAGTTATCGTTTTTCCATGTAGAAATGCAAATAATTCAACTCTGATGAGTTCCTTATGATTTCTTTTCCCTGTTTACCTTCTCAGCATCTCTTGCTTCTTGAGTCTGAATGTCAAAATTTCTATTCAACTCTGTTTTTTTTTTCCTCAAGGATGCTTGAAAGTCCTCTATTCCACTGAATAACCATAGTTTCCCCTGAAATATGATACTCAGTTTTGCTGGGTAGGAGATTCTTGGTTTTAGTCCCAGTTCATTTACGTTCAAGCATTCTTGATGAAAAAACCAGAGTTGAATAGAAAATTTGACATTCAAATACAAAGAGCAAGAGAAGCATGAGAAGGTAAACAGGGAAAAGAAATCATAAGGAACTTACCAATGTTGAACTATTTACATGCCTAAATGGAAAAATGATAATTGTAACTTATGAAAATTTGTCTCAATATGTGTGTAGTTGGGAATATAAATGTATACATATGTATGTGTACATGCATATATATATATATATGTGTGTGTGTGTGTGTGTGTGTGTGTGTGTGTGTGTGTGTGTGTGTGTGTAGGAGGATATATGTGTGTATTAATACATATGTGAGTGTTTGTGTATATGTGTACAGGTTTACATAGACAGAGGGCACAAAACCAATTAAATAGGAAGGAATTATACTTAAAAGGTGAAATTCAGAGGTGAGAGAGGAATATAATGAGAGGAGATGGGGAGAGACAGAATTGGGTAAATTATCTCATATAGAAGACGCAAGGGAAAACTGTTACAATGGAGGGGAAGAACAGGAAGGCAAAAGGAAATGAGTTAACCTTATTCTCATTGAATTTGGCTTAGGGAGGGAATGACATATACACTAAATTGGGTATCTTGCCCTACAGTAGTGTACGGGGAAGGGGGTGAGAAGGGGTATGATGGAGGGGAGGGCAGGTGGGGGGAGGATACTTAGAAGCACACACTTTTGAAAAGGGACAGGATTAAAATAGAGAATAGAACAAGTAAAGTCAGGATAGGATGGAAAATAATATAATCAGTCTTTCACAGTATATCCACTATGGGAATGTTTTGTATAGCTACACATGTACAACCTATATTGAATTGCTTATATGCCCAGTAAGGGTGGGTGATGAGGGAAGAAGGGAAAGAATTTGAAATTCAAAGTTTTAAAATCAAATGTTGAAAAAAATTATTGTTATTATTTAAATGCAACTGGGAAATCAGATATACAGGCAATGGGGTTTGGAGATCCATCTTGCCCTACCAGAAAGTTGGAGTGGGGATGGAGGAGGATATAGGAGAGAGCAGATTAGGGGAGGGAATATACAGTGTTTTGGGGTGGTGGGTAGGGTAAAGATGGTGAGAAAATTTATAACTCAAAATTTTATGGAAATGTATGATGTACACTAAAAATAAACATAAAATGTAATTTAAAAAAACCCTGTTAAGTGGAAGAGAGATTAAATTTGTTTCTATTTGGCTCCAAGGTGTACAGTTAGCAATGATGGGCAGAAGGTACCAGAAGTTTAATTCAGATGCATTACAAGGAAACACTATGTAACAATTGGAGCTCTTGAAAAGTGGAATGGGAGACCTGTGGGAGGTAGTGGGTGCCCTCTCACTGGTGATGTTTTTTTGTTTGTTTGTTTGTTTTATTGCAGGGTGTAAGGCAGGGCAATTGGGGTTAAGTGACTTGTCCCAGGTCACATGACTAGTAAGTGTTAAGTGTCTGATGTCAAATTTGAATTCAGCTCCACCTAACTCCAGGGCCTATGCTCTATTCATTGTGCCACCTAAATGCCCTTTCACTAGTGATCTTCAAGCAAAAGCTGGAGACTACTTGCTAGACGCTTTATAGAGGGGATTATTTTACAGATATTCATTGTACTAGATATTTACAGAATTGGATTCCAATTCTGACTTGGCAGGATTCTGTTAAAGGGCCAGTGCTATTCTGAATATGTATAATTTGAAGTTCCATGCATGCACAAGGCAATGCCCTGCCTCTCTGCACCTGTCCCTCAAACCCTAATCCCCAACTTAAGTTCAATCTCCCCTAGAATCTTGGAACCTATCAACCATTACTTGAATATATATTTATCAATCTTTTACCATGTGCCAGGGTATAAAGCAGTTCCTAGGGATTCATACTGAGGAAAGAAAAATAGTCCCTGCCCATAGGAAACCACTGATGTGTCAACCTAAACCTAGAGGAAAAAAAAAACACGAGTCATTTTCTGGTACTAATTTGTCTTCTTTCTAGCCAAATCCTCTAGAGGGGGCACACTGATGATGATAGGTGACAGCTGCAAGCTTGAGAAATATCTAGAAGGCAGCAAATCTACAAAAAGGAGGAATCTTTTGTTTTTTCTTTTATTATTATTATTATTATTATTTATTATTAAACAAATGTTTTATTAACTTTTGGTTTGCGTAATTCATTTTCACCAAATTTTAAGATACAATGTTCCCACATTTTTTACTACCCACTACCCCAGAATAGCAGTCCCATTAGATATCCCCTCATCCAATCTGCTCTCTCCCATATCTTCTCCCATACCCCCTTCGAATTTACCATTAGGGCAAGGTGAATCTCTGAGCCCCAATGCCTGGACATCTTATGAAACATTTAATTTTAAAACTTCGATTTTCAGATCCATTCCCTTCAACCCTTGTCACTCACTCCTTCTGAGAAGATAAGCAGTTCAGTATGTGTTGTACATGTATAGCTATGCAAAACATTACCATAGTAGATATATTGTAAAAGACTGCTTATATTTCCCTCCCACCCATCTCACCTCCCACCTGGTCCATTCCCTACTTTGATCCTGTCCCTCTTTGATAGTGGGTACTTCCAACTTCCCCTCCCCTGAGAATGCCCTCCCCTCCATCATCCCCCCTCTCATCCCCCTTTCCCCTACTCAACTGCAGAATGAGATATCCCATTTAGTATGTACGTGATTCTCTTCTTGAGCCAACTTCAATGAGAATATGGTTTTGCCTTTTTGCCTTCCTGTTCTTCCCCTCCCCTGAAACCACTTCCTCTTGCTTCTTCTACATGAGATAGTTTACCCTACCCTGTCTCTCCCCATCTCCTCTTGCCACTTTCCTCTCTCACCTCTTGACTTCACCCCTTAAGAATCATCCCTTCCCATCAAATTCAACCTGTGCCCTATATCCAAGTATACCGGTAAACATATGCCCATATACCCTTCTTCAGTTATTTTCATAATGAGAAAGGTTTCGTCAGACACCGTTATTGTTTTTCCATGTAGAAATGTAAATAGTTCAACTTTGATAAGTTCTTTTTGATTTCTTTTCCTTGATTACCTTCTCAGGCACTTCTTGCTTCTCGTGTCTGGATGTAAAATTTTCTATTCAACTCTGGTTTTTTCCTCAAGAATCCTTGAAAGTCCTCTATTACACTGAATGATCATATTTTCCCCTGAAACAAAATACTCAGTTTTGCTGGGTAGGTGACCCTTGACTTCAATCCCAGCTCTTTTGCCCTCTGGAATATCATATCCCATGCCCTTCGATCCCTCAGTGTAGAAGCTGTCAGGTCCTGGGCTATTCTGATTGTGTTTCCACAATATTGAAATTGTTTCTTCCTGGCTGCTTGGAGTATTTTCTCCATGATCTGGGAATTCTGGAGCCTGGCTATAATATTCCTGGGAGTTTTCTTTTTGGAATCTTTTTCAGGAGGCGATCAGTGGATTCTTTCAATCTTTATTTCCCCTTCTGGGTCTAACACATCAGGGCAATTTTCCTTGAGAATTTCTTGAAGGATGATTTCTAGGTTTTTTCTTTGATCATGGCTTTCAGGTAGTCCAATAATTTTTAAGTTATCTCTCCTGTGTCTATTTTCCAGGTCAGTGGTTTTTCCCATGAGATATTTCACATTGCCTTATATTCTTTCATTTGATTGGATCTGCTTAGCAGCATCTTGATTTCTCATAAAGTCTCTAGCTTTCATTTGCTCCAGTCTAACTCTGAGGGAATGAATCTCCTCAGTGAGCTTTTGAGATTCTTTTTCCATCTGGCCAATTCGGCTTTTTAAGGCATTCTTCTCCTCATTGCCTTTCTGAGCCGCTTTTGCCATTTGAGTTAATCTATTTTTTAAGTCTATTATTTAAGGTGTTATTTTCCTCAGTCAGGCTGTTGACTTTTTCATACTTTTTCAGGCTGTTTCATACTTTTCTTGCATCTTTATCATTTCTCTTCCCAAATTTTCCCTCACTTCTCTTATCTGTTTCTTGAGGTCCTCTATGGCCTGTAGCCAGCTTGTATTTTCCTTTGGGGCTTTTGGAGCAGGATTTCTGACCTCACAGTCTTCCTCCATGCTTTGATCCTCTTTGCCCCTAAAATAGGAGTCCAATGTTGAATTTTTCTGTTTATTTTGTTTCCTTTGCCTAGGCATGTTGCCACTTAATTACTTGATTTTTGGGCTTGTTGCCACAGTAGGACTCTGCCACCAGACAGGAGAGCTTCTGTCCCAAACATGGGGTCTTCACAACTTCTGCCAGTTGGGTGGCCTCTGTAAAGCCTCCCCCTGCTCTGGCAAATTGGATACCCACCCCAAACATCCCCCTCAGCCCACAATCCAGATCCAAGCAGTTGAAAGCAAGAGTGATTAACCCCAGATTGATTGCTGGATCTCCCTACAGTTTGCAGACCAGGAGCTAGAGCCGCCACTGACGCTGCAAAATGGCTTCTGTGCCTCATTTCTTCAGCAGCTTTTCGCCCCCAGGGGAGGAAGCAGATGCATTCCCCAAATACTGTCCCAAAGTCCATAGGGCACTGACCTCTCACTTTGTCCTAGGCATATTTGTGCTGATAATTCTGTAATCGCCACAGCTGCTGGTGTTCTGGGGTCCCTCCAGCTGGCCACTGGCCTGGCAGCCCTGGGGCTAAAACCACTCATTCGGGCCTGGGCTCAGCTCCCAGAGAGCTGTCAGTTCCCAGCTTGCTATGCTCTCAGAGCACTGTGCTGGCCACTCCCTGCAGGGCTGCTGGGATGTCCTCAGCAGGAGGTTAGCTTCTTTGTGTTGTTCTGTGGGTGCTGGGGCTCCAGAAGTTGTTCAGATTCCCCTTTCACATTGTTTGGAGGTGGTGTGGGGCAGAGCACCTTGAAAGTGCTGTTTCTACTCCACCATCTTGGCTCTGCCCCTGGAATATTTTGTTTTTTAAATCACAAAAGTTTGCAGGTCTTTCAATATAGGATTAAATTATGGCTCATACCTCGAAGTAGCACCAATTTGGTGGTCAGATGATTTACCTCTCTAACATTTCCATTTGCTGCCAATTTGACCTGGAGAATGTCCTTTTTCCCTTTTTTAACTTCTGTTGTCTGGTTTGGGCTAGAGATGATCACCAGGGTCTTTTCAAACCCAGGTACTGCTATTTCTATGCTTCTACTTGCTCAGTTGTCCCTAAGAACATGCTTGTTTTATGGCCTAGGAAAGAGATGATATTTATAATGCTGACTGATTTCATCTGGGGGAAATCACAAATGGCTCTTCCCCACAAAAGGTCAAAGGCTCTGATCTAACATTCTTTAGGTATTTAAAATGGAAAATCCAATTCCCCTAAAATCAGACACATAGGGTAATATATATGTCATTCCAGAAAGACTATGGTATCATCAGTAGAACAGTCAACAAAGGCATATTAATTGCGTACTATTAAGTCAGTATTATTCAGCCTCTACTGTTTGCCTCCATTATGCAAAAGGTCAAAAAGCAGTTTCTGCTCTTAATGAGCTAATGATCTAATGGAAGAAGGAGGAAGAGTGGATGGATAGCATACAGCCATCTTCAAAGGAAAAAGATATATGGATGCAGAATAAACTGGATATAACTTAGACGGAAGAGGGTCCTTGAAAGCTTTCTTGTTAAAGGTGAGATATTTGTTAGCAAGCCAGGATTTGCAGATGATGAGGCAGATAATTCTAATCGTGGGGAATAGCCAGTGATAATACAAAGTTGGGAGATGGAGTGCCTAGTGATAGGAACAAGTAGCATCACTGAATCACAGACTATGTGGAAGGAATAAGGTGTAAAAAGACGGAAAATTTGAAGGGCCCTGTTGATGTAGAGCTTTAAAAATCAGAGGATTGTGTTTGGTCTTGGAGATCATAGGGATCCATTGGAGGTAGTAGAATAGCTAATTACATGGTAAGACTTGTACTTTAGGAAAGTCAGTTTGATAGTGAATCGAGAATGGACTGGGATGGGGAGAAAGTTGAGTCAGGGAGACCAAATAGTCAGCTATTACAACAATCCAAACATAATAAGATGTAAATCTGCACATGGTGGTGGCAGAGGAGAGGTGGTTTATATGAAAAATATTGTGAAGGTAGAAAAGATGTCTGGCAGTAGATTGGATATGTGGGATGAGCACAAATGAGGAACTGTGGGAGGATGGTGATGCTGTCAAATTTAGTAGGAAAAGCAAGAATAAATGAAAGCTTTGGGGAAAAGATAATGATTTCCACATTTGGACATTTTGAGTTTAAGATGCCTATGGGGCCTCTTATTTGACATGTCCTTAAGGCAATTGGTGGTATGAGACTGGAGCTCAGGAAAGACATTAACCCTATGGATTAATGATAGAGAATGATGAGAGAGCCCCACACTCCCTGATTTCTTATCCAATGACCTTTAACCACAACACAAATTGAATACCTCTAGTCTTCAAAGTCGAGATTATAGAATCATAGATTCTGAGCTGTGAGAAACCTTAGCGTCTATCTAGTTTAGCTCCATCATTTTACAGAAGAAGAAGCAAATGCCCATAGAGCTTTATGTGACTTGGTGTCCAGCCACATAAGACATTGGGAACAGAGCATGGAGATGAACCTTGCTCCTATACAACCAGAAATTTTTCTCAGTTGGTTAAACTGCATCCTTTTTAGGGGTGCTAATGAGATTCTGGCTGGTTGTTGTCCTCGATGAGGACCTAAATGACATCACTATGTTAGAATCAAATTCCAGTGTGTCTGATTGTGGCTGATCAGATGAATATGAGCTCAAAATGCTCTACCACAAGTCACCCACAAATAATCCAGGCAAACATTTGGGAGTGGATTCTCTAAATATTCAAATCTTGCATTTCTTTTGAGCTTCTTCAGTTCTGCTTTGCTTATAGAACACAGAATATTTTCTGATGAGATCATGCCATGCTGTGCAGTTCTGTGCCATTATCTCCCATGTGACACAATCAATTTCAAAGTTCTTTTTTTTTTTTTTTTTTTGCTTTTCAGAGGGCAATTTAGGTTAAGTAACTTGCCCAGGGTCACATGGCTAGGTTTTTGTGTGTGCATTAAGTGTCTGAGGCAGGAACTGAACTCAGGTCCTTCTGACTCCAGGGCCAGCACTCCACTCACGGCGCCACCTAGCCGCCCCTATTTCAAAGTTCTTAAGAGTGACCTTGAGAATGTCCTTTTATCACTTTTTCTGACCATGATGTGAGCACTTGCTTTATGTGAGTTCTCGGTAAAATAGTCTTTTTGGTAGGCTTAGGTTTGGCATTTGAACAATGTGGCCAGTCTATCAGAGTTATGTTCTCTGCAGTAGAGTTTGAATGCTTGGAAGTTTAGTTCAAGAAGGGACTTCAGTGTCGGTACCTTATCCTGCCAGGGGATCTTCAGAATCTTCCTAAGACAATTCACATGGAAGTGATTCAGTTTCCTGTCATGGCATTGGTAGATTGTCCATGTTTCATGGGCATACAACAATGAGGTCAACACAAAGGTTCTGTAGACCTTCAGTTTTGTACTCAGTCTAATACCTCTTCTCTCACATCAGAGGTGCTAGTCTTCCCTGAACACACCCTAAACCCCTAAGGAGCTACTATGCTGGTCTTGAAAAGGGGAATCACTCCTATTATATTTCTGCTTTTTCAGCCTCAGACGAGTAGTATGTGGTATTTTTCAAAATATCAGAAGGAGCGAGAAACTATCCTTTGGGGCTTTGCTTCCTCTCTGCACCAGAGACTCCCATCCATCAGCTTGTCATTGTTGGAGAGCCTGCTGATGGCTTCTGTAGTCAGGGTGAGGATATGTAAATATAATGGAAATCAGTCAGGGTCCACTTTCTCCTACTGAAAAGGGAATTGAGTTTCCCAGGCATGTGGGCAAAGAGATGTTTATTAAATGGTAAAAACAAATACCATAAAGGTGGTGGTATAAAGGGAATGTTGGGCTAATGGTATTTGGGAAAGCTACTTCCCCTTTGATGGACACAATTGAGTACCATCTGTGCTTGTGAATGTCTCATCTAATGCTCCATTTTTTAAAATGGAATCGCTGTCTTGAGTCTCTGGTTGCACTTAGCATGACCTATTCCATTGCAAAAATGTCGAAAGAATTCAAAATTTCTGAGATGGGAGACAGAATGAAAAACAACAAGGTGAGTACTAAGAGGCTCATTGCCTATTTGTTCATGTCATTGCATGCTGACAAAGATCAATAGTTTCCTTTAAAGATGGTACCTGTGGGAATTGAATGCTGCTGAATATGAATAGCTGACTAGCTTGGGTGCTAAGGTGACAGCAAGGAGAAGGGGAATCAATAACATAGCTCCTGGCATTTCTTGGTGTGTTGAACTACCTTCTCAACTGAAAGCATGGTACCTCTATCCTCTAACTGCAGATGGGGATGTGGAGGGCTGAGGCCATAATGGGATAAAATTCAAGATGGAGTTCTTGCTTATTTTTAGATCATGCTCCTTTGGACAAGAAGTTTAGTTGTTTTGTTTTGACTCTGATTGAATTCAATAAATGGGAAATGACCAACTTTTTATTTCAACTAATGTCCATTAAGGTTTAGCTATGGGCCACTGTATTGTATGTATTTAGTAGCTCTGTAGAGCATGAATTAGAGAGAGAAGAGACTGAAATAGAGATCAATGAAGAAGCTATTATAGTCCAGGCTAGAGGTGAGGAGAGCCTTAATCAGGTTGGTGGCAACATGAGTAGAGAGAAGCGGATAGGACATTTTTAATCTGTCCTAAAGTTTTTTGCATGATTTTGAACATACGAACTTTTTTTTTTTTTTTAAGGAAGAGGGGATAGGTTGGATCCTGAGGTTTCAGAACAAAGGTCTGGAGATAGCATTGATGTTACAGGACTAGCAGTGCATTAGTCCTGAGGGTGTTGGGTAGGGTACAAGTCTTTGGATCGAATCTCATACAATAAGATTTTTTTTTTTTAAAGCAATTGGGGTTAAGTAACTTGCTCAAGGTTACACGGCTAGTCATTACTTATGCGCGGGTGCTCATTTTCTGAGGCCGGATCTGATCTCGGGTCATCCCAACTCCGAGGCCGGCACTCTTACTCACTGCGCCACCTAGCCGCCCCTTTAGGGCAATCGGGGTTAAGTAACTTGCCCAAGGTTACACGGCTAGGTTTTTGTCTGTGTGGATTAAGTGTCGGAGGCCGGCTCCGAACTCAGGTCCTTCTGATTCCAGGGCCAGCGCTCTATTCACTGCGCCACCTAGCCGCCCCACAATAAGATTTTCTGTGCAGTTTTCAATCTCAAGTACACTTAACCGATGATGATGATGATGGTAAGAGAAATAATAGTTTTAAAAGTACTTCACAAATATATTATGCTCACAACAATCCTAAGAGGCAAGTACTATTAACCCCATTTTACAGATTAGGAAACTGAGGCAGAACAACTAAATGACTTGCGCAGGGTCAAGTAGCTATTATGTCTCTGAGATGGGATTTGAGCTCAGGTTTTCCTGACTCCAGAGTTAGCATTCTGTGAAATAGCTACCATTCTGGCCATGGAACCAAACCATTTGATCTGCTCATTGAATGAGATGGTATTGGAATTATAGATTTAGGGTTGGAAGGCGCCTTAGAACACATCTTATCTGAAACCCTAATTGCACAAATGGTGAAACTGAGATCCAGAGAGGTTAAGCAGTGATCTCAAGGTCACTCAGTAATAAGGAATAGATCTAAGAATATAACCCAGGTCTTCTCACAACAAATGCAGTTCTATTCTCATTATGCTATGTTGCCTTCAATTTCTTTTAGATAAAAATTATAGCATAAAGAAGAATTTACTCCTGAAAAGAGCCCCCTGAGTGAGTTGTACTACCTTCAAGGAAGTTATACAAAGGCGAATTGGCTTGTCTTTCTTTCAAACATCCCAGAAAACTAGAGAAAGATATAGAATTTCTATTCAGAGCTTAGGCCAGAAAGAGGGAAAAACTAACACTTTTTATTCATTTCTGCTTTTCCAACATTTAACAAATAAAAGATTTAAGAATAATTAGATCACAAGTGTCCTCAACTCTCAACAGATATTTTTGGACTTATCTATTTCTCCCTTTCTTATCCAGATCCCAATGTGAGTGACTTTCTAAAAAACCCCAGTCAGATAAGGTAAAATAATGCTCCTTACTCTATGAGGTATCTTTTGATTGATCCTGTTGGAATCAAAGGGAATATATCTCTAAAGGAAGCAGGGAATAAGTAAAATATTCATTTAAGTCTCTTCTTTCTGGACCTTTTGAAGAAACAATCTAAAATTGTAGTTGGACATACAGGAGGAAGGAAGAGACCGTTAAGGTCGAGGGAGAAAATGCATTAAAACAAAATTCCTTCCAAAATGACTGACATCGCTAAAAGTGTCTGAGATGATTATATTAGCCATAATTCTATTAGCCATAATTTTTGAATGTAAAACTGTGAGCAACTGGCCACTGAAAGCCCAAAGATGTGCCAAGAATTCCATAATGGACTATTTTGTTCATCATTATAACAACCCTGATATGTGTCTATGAATGATTCCCCATAAAGTAGATTTAGAAAGAAAGCATTTTAAATTGGACAGGCTCAGAAAGTGGGCTATTTTTCTTGGTAGGATCTGAGCATTCAGATTTGTCATATATAGTCACTTACTATATGCCAGTAAGTTTCAACTTCCTTTCAAACATGGAAATGTAGAACTACAACTTCTGATGGGGTAGTAGGGTGGGGAAAGAGCTGAAATTCTCATAAAAGTCAAGATGAGAAAAATAATGGAATCATATTGACAACCACAACATGGAAATTCCCAATGACCTCATTGGTCCCCTCTTGCATCTCTTTGAGGACATTAAGTGTATTTCAGAGTACGTTTTGCATCCTTACAAATAATCTGGTTTCAAATTCTGATTCCATTAAACCAGTTTATCAAAAGTCAGCTAGTTTCCCTCATTTCACACAGAATTCCTTGATTACAGACTAGCTAGATAATTGATGAAGAGTAATCATAGAAGACTAGGACATCAGAGATCATTGTAGCAAACTTCTTCATTTACTGATATAGAACTTTCTCAAACTCACACAATATATGCTACCTGTGATTGAGGACTATCGTTAGGCAAGGTAAATAATAAATGTTGATCTGCTTCTCCTTTCCTGTGAAAGGGAATGGTAAAGTCATAGATGAATCTAATGTAGAGGGTGATGGTGCCAAAAGTACATAAGATGGTGAGGGATGAAGGCATGAAGAAATATGAAGTTAGACAGGAATTATCCCATAATATTTTATACTGAGAGGTAACAGGAGACAATGCAGCTTTAAACACTGCTGCTGAGTTACAGTGGGGGCTATGGTGACTCTACACTCTCACCTACCTGGTGGCCAATGCCTCCCCAGTAGCTTCATAATGGAGTTTGTCATGGTTGCTGCTGGGTCCATGGCTCACTGCCCAGAAGCTCCTCTGCATTTAGGGCAAAGACTCTACTTCAAGGCAAGAAAGATGGCAGAACCATTAGAAGAAATTGTACAGGAGCAATTTGGATTGCTTCTGATTGGGATCCAGCCCAGATGTGACACAAATCATACACCATCCTAATATCAGGCAAAATGGGGGCCTCAATGAGTCATTGAGCACATCTCCAAAAGCAAGATGCAGGAATTGAAGTTTATTGTCAAGAGTTAACAGAAAAGTTTGATGATGTTTGGATAGAATCTAGATCCTTATGTTTGCCACAGGCTGTAGAAGATGGAAAGAAGAGAGTTAACCAATGAAGTAATTGGCAAAGACAATATTGCCGTCCCCTCACATCTCTTTAATGTCATCCTGACTTGCAGAAGACTCACTTCCACTGAACCTCTGGTGTTGGAAACTGCTGTGGTGTCCAACAATGTCACTGGCTTCCAAACCCAACTCACAGAGTGCTAAGTGAATACCCATCACCTGGAGAAGCTGATGGGAGTAGTGTTCTACCCTCATTTAGGTAAAGCAAAATATCCCAGGTACCTCTGTGAGGTGGATACAAGAAACTTCTGGACTTGCAGGAGTTCGTATGGTACCTAAGCAAAAGGAAGATACAGGAAGTGTGACTGGAACAGAGGCTGAAGAAGGCTATGTCTGAATTGAAGAAGAATGCCATGCAACCTGATGGGAATCTCATGTGCCACTACAGAGAGAAGCTAGAGGAGATCACCTCTCTGGCCCAGTCAGAAGAACAACAAAGACAGTCAGACTGAGGGTCTGTAGAAGGTGTTCCATGTAGTACTTGGATGCTGTGCTTACTGAGCAAATGCAGTATTTTCATCCACTGCTGGCGTAGCTTTGTTTTTAAGCAAAACTGACAGCTGAGTCTGAAGGCTAAGTGATTTTATGAGATCCACCAACCTTCTCTAATAGGTCTTTGGGATTGGACTAGCCCCAGAGAACTGATGATGTAGGGTGGCTACTCTTCCCCTCTTTTGCTTGTGTAAAGAAAGATGTTCTGATACCAAATTTCATGGCCATCCATTGTTCCTTAACGTGGAGTGCCCTATGATTATGTATTTTAGAAAGTAACCTTAATAATGTCCTGGTCAAGTCCCCTTGGAATCTCATGGCTGAACACATCCTTCCCAAAGCAGCCGGACTTTGGACAATCATCTTGGTGTGATTCACACCCCTCATCTGCCTCTATTGATGGGCCAGGCAGCCTTCCTCCTTCAAGTTTCTGGTGTCTCTCCTTCAGGAGAATGCCAACATCTGTTTTTATAAATTACCCCCAGAAGCTACCCTTTCCCCTCTAATGTTGGGACACCTCCAACTAAAAGAGAAATATGAGAGGTGGCATGTATTATATTTCAGCCTGTCGCTGGTTCTTCTGAAGCTTTTGACCCAGGATCTCATGTCTATTTCCTTGAGTGTTTGTGATCATGGGTCCTGCCAGGTCAGATCACAAGGATGTGGTTCTTTCCCTTTTGGGTGGGCTAAAAGGTACCTAGTTCCCTCAGCCATAACCCCAAAGTCTCCCAGTGTGCGGGAAGGAACTATCACTGAAAACTTTCCTAAACCAGCTAGAATTAACCCATGTTAGGTGAACCTCTGTTTGCCTCCAGGATGATCAGGAGCTGACAGGATTTCCCAAATAGCTTCTGGGCGTGCATATACATAGCAAAACTCTGTCTTCAAATTTGGCTAGTTTGTATAAAATGGCCCAAATAGATGGATTCTAAAAGCTAGCTTAGAGCAAAGGCATCACCTGAGGGTGTATCTGCCTGGAGCAGTAGGGTAGACTGAAAAGAAATTGTCTCCTGAACCCTTGTGTCATGAGATGCTTAATGATAATTACAGCTCACAGGTATACAGACCTTTACAGTGACACAGTACTTTGGGTCAGGAATGATCTCCTATTCCTTTCCCATATAGTCCTTTGTGAGAGGCAGGTGAGTCTCTGATACATTCAGTACCTGTGGGGCAAGTGGGCCAGTGAATTCTACATGTTTACTAAGCACCTATTATGTGCAGGATGGGTACTGGGGAGACAAAAAGGAGCCAATACAACTCTCATCTTGAGGAGCACCCTGTTTAATGAGATGGGGTGGGGACAACCACAAATGGCTCTAATACAAGTTACAGTGCGATTAGGTGCTGAGAAGAGGTCACATGATGGTCTAGAGCAAAGGTCCCCATGGTGGGAGATACCACCCTCTGGGGGGCTCTAGAATGATCCAGAGGACCTTGGGTGCAATGGGGCGACATTGAATAAAAATAAGGGGGCAATGGAAGCATAAGGAAAGAAGAAAACCTTGAAAAACCATTCATTCAGGTTTCTTCTATTGTGTAACAGAATTAAAGTTGTAGTAATTGCATTCTTTTCCAAATAAACACAAAAAATACAAGTTATTACTTATCAGTGGTCAAGTCCACTGACAGGTCTTAAGTGAGATCAGTCTTTTGCACATTGCAGGAAGTCCACCATACATCAGCAGGAAAAGTATGTGTATGATGACTGGATTACAATATGGTACTTTATGGTTATATGATGCAATACTGTATTACCTACATTTCAATGTAGGTAAAACCCAACAAATTTACAATAAATTATTAAATTTAAGATGTGTCATTTTAAATATATATGTACATATACATTTTTTAAATGATGCAAATTTTTAAATGGTTAAAGAGAGTAGATTTTTAGGGGGTGTTGAGTCAATTTTTAAAGGGGGGGAGGGAGGCCAAATAAATATGGAAATGTCTGGAGGATTGGAAGACAAAGACAGAGAGAGATAGAGGGAGAGATATCACCTCTAACTTGGAGCATCAGGGGAGAGAGGCTTGATGGCAATGTCCTTCACTTCCCTTGAGTCAGATTCTTGACTGTGGGTTTGCATGAAACCCTTTTAAAAATAAACAGTGAGATACCTTGGGGGCACAACTAGGACTTGTCTAAATGTATCAGACCAGAGGGCTGTCTCTCTGTGCAGGGCTCTGGAAGCAATTTTCTATAACGTTTTTATGTGTCTCTCCTGGCTCCTTGAAAAGTAGAATCCTTAAAAGAGAATGGGGGTATCTTGATGAACTCAGACTTTGTTGTGTTCTGGTAAAAAGAATGCATCAAATCCAGTGTCAGGAAGACACAGGCCTTGCTTTTGGGCACCCCTGGCTAGCCTGTTCCAGCCTTTTTCTCTCTGATAATCATCTGTTCTTTGCCACTTGCTTTATTTCTCTTAGCCCTCATTTCTTTCCTCTGACTTCCTGCTGGCACCCCTCATTTCTGTGCAAAATCAGAGCATGGATCCCACCATGACCAGGGGATATGGAACCCTTTTTCCTTAGGTGGAGTGAGGGGTAATAAGGATGTAGCTTTGGGAGACATTCAAGATGTGAACACTGACCCACTCTCTTCAGTGTCTTTAGCTGAATTGAGATGAGTGGCAAGATAAGGATTCCTGTCTATAATGAAGAAATTAGATCTCCTTATTTTTATAATTTGTTTTAAATTTTTGAATAAAACAATGTAGGAGAAAAAAATCACCACTAGTCATCTCTAACCTCTCAGTTTACATAGAATGACAGAATTCAAATGTTGGAAGGGTCCTCAACAGTCAATCAGTCAACCCATATCTCAAAGAAATCTTCCCTCTAATATATCCAACAATTAGTCTTCTAGCCTAGGTTTGAATTTGGTCAGTCAATAAACATCTATTAAGTGCTTAATATGCTCTAGGAGGGCATCTAGGTGGCACAGTAAATAGACCACTGGGCTGAGAACTAGGAAGATTCATCGTCCTGAGTTCAAATCCTGTCTTAGACTATTACTAGATGTGTGACCCTGGGCAAGTCACTTGACCCTGTTTGCCCCAGTCACTCATCTGTAAAATGAATGGAAGGAGGAAATGGCAAAAATGCTCCAATATCTTTGCCAAGAAAACCCCAAATGGGATCACAGAGAGTTGTACATGACTGAATAGTAATATTAAATATTCCCGGAACTGTGCTAAGGGGGAAACCCAACCCCTTTCCTTTTTGAATGACTCCACTAATTGTAATGGAATTATTCTTGACATCTAGGCCAAATTGGCCTTTTTGAAGCTTTTACCCATCAGTCTCCTGGAACTAAAGAGAACAAGTCCATTCTCTCCACTAAATGAAAGCCTTTTGAATACTAGAAGACATATTGGATGTCTGAGCAAAACACCTACTAGCCATGGGTGAAACTAGAAGAAAGTTCTAAGGGTGACTTGGAGTTGAACTTGGCTTTAAGTCAAGGACTGACTTTATAGCAAATCTCAGAATGCTTGGGGGCTTTGGGGATTGCATGTAAACAATCAAGCATTGGCTTAGTTTCAAGCATCTTCTCCTTAGTTCTGTTTTCTTATTTTTTTCTGACCCATTCATCATTAATTGTCTTTGATATGAAGAAAAACAATATTGATATTATTCAATTGTTCTTATGGGACCATAATATTTATTCTCTTTAGGCATAAATACATTGCAGATTTTCATGTTTATTAATTTTTGATTGTGAAGACTATTGCATTATGCCGGTTGTGTGATGAATACATTTAAATTCCTTACACAAATCCCATCTACAATTTTAATGCTGATCTGATTATTCAATTATTATGTCACTGAAGATATTAGCAACTTCTAGTTTTCTCAGTTCCAGACGCCAATTCAAGATTATTAGGTAGCTTCCCATTTAAAATTAAAAGGACCAGTGAAGACAAATTGACTTTCAAATTCTGAAAAATTCCAGCCTCTGTTTAAGTGATGGGGTGATGAGTTTCATCCAGGAGAGAAAAAAAAAAAGGAATGGATATAAGCACTAGTAATATTTGTTCTCTTGTAGTCATATGATATTTTATAATCATTGGCCATATTTATTATGACATCTACTCTATGTGTAGTTATTCAGGGAGAGCAATGAGAGTCACTAAGTTGTAAGCTCAATAAAATCAATAACTTAGTCTCTCTCTCTGTATATACATATGCATATGTAGGTATATTTATATCTATAATATATATCTATATCTATCTATCTATCTACCTACCTACCTATCTATATGTATGATAGGCTTTGCAAAGACCAAGTAAACAAGTAACAAAACACATCAAGAATTCTCACAAAAGACACCCCAGAACCAATACTTTTTTTCCCTCCTATAGCATATGCCTGAAGTTTGGGAGGCAGCTTGGTGGTATAGTAGTTAGAGCATAAGACTTGGAGTTAGAAAGACCTGAATTCAAATGCTTTTTTCAGCACTTACTAGCTGTGTGACCTTGAACACATAATTTAATCTTTCTCAACCTTCTTCATTTATAAAACATATCTTACATGTATTTTATAATTTAATGAATTAAATTATAAAATAAAGATAATTATAGCACTCACCCCAAAGAGTTGTTCTGAAGATGAGATTAATTAACAAAGGTAAAATGTTTTACAATCATTAAAACTATATAAATACTAGATATTCTTCTTCATTGTAATACTTGTAGTAATAGCAGTAGTAGCAAAGGTAGTAGTATATACTCCTAGACATACATAGACTGAGCCTCACTCCTGCCTATGCCATAATTAACTCAATTAATTAATTTAATTAACTCAAATACAGACATAAATAATAAGATACAACCACTTTTCCAAGAAATCCTTTTAATTGCTTGTGAACAATTGCTCTGGTTCAGTTCTTATCTCCCTGGCAGAAACCTGATTTTCTGCCTTTACACTGCATCCCCAGTAACAGCTGCAAACTCTGCTCTTTAGTCACCCAACCACTGGATTTTTCTGATAGTTAGAGAGAAACCCATATAGAGAATGGTGCCAGAAAATAGGAATCTTATAGAATCCCCAGTTTCCTCAGGTAGAAAACCTCTCTGCTTACCATTTTCTCTCAGACCAGTACACTAAAAATGTAGACAAGAGCAAGTTAATTGAGCAAAATACCAAAATATGCACAAAACAGCAGCAAAAAGGCTTTTTTAGAACAGAATTGTCAGGGTCAAAGTCTTTGACAATGTACTCCTTCTATAACTGACTTTTTTGAAAGCAGGAGCTGCTTTTTTACTTTATTGTAGTAAATGTTTTTGTTTCTTATCAATTATGTCACTCTGGTTTTATGGAAATAGGAAATGCACTGGTGGGAACTCAGGAGCTACAGTGTCCAGTAGCATAAATAAATTGTCCTTATAGCAGAGTTACCCCACAGGACCCTGTAACACCATGACATACACCTCTCTGTTAACCTTAGGTATGCCAGCATGAATGTAGATTCAGTGAGAAGCGAGTTCAGAAAGTGAGTGTAGGGGTCCACAACATGCCTAATTTATAGAAAGATCTTGGCTACAAACCCTAGGTCAAGAAAGAACAGTATGTATAAGAAAATGATTGCCTCAGTAATAATAAGGGCAGCTAGGCAGTTAGATGGCACAGGGGATAGAGTGCTGAATACTAGAGTAAGGAAGATTCATCTTCATAAATCCAAATCTGGCCTCAGACACTTATCAGTTGTGTGATCCTGGGCAAGTCACTTAATCCTATTAGCCTCAGTTTCCTTATCAGCAAAATGAACTGGAGAAAGAAATGATAATTACTCTCATATCTCTGCCAAGAAAACCCCAAATGGGATCATGAAGTGTTGTGTGCCTTATAGGTTGTGACAATCATAGATGTAGAGCTAGAAAGGAATTTATAGATCATCTAGTACAACCCCATTATTTTATAGATAAGGAAACTGAAGCCTTGAGAGGTAAAGTGACTTGCCCAAGATCAGAAGGTAGTAAATGGAAAAAAAATACAAAACAATTTGAATTCCAGTCTTTCTAATTCCAATCAACCATTCATTCCATTGTAAGACTCTCCTCCCACTTCTTAGTAATTCCATCAAATCAGTTTCTGTTATCTCTAAATTTTTCATATTTGGGAATGGCTGAGCAAGTTGTGGTATATATATATATGAATACTATTGTGCTATAAGAAACAAGGAGCAGATGGACTTCATTTTTACCTGGAGAGGCTTATACAAACTGATGCTGAGTGAGAAGAGTAGAACCGGGAGAAATATGTAAACAGTTACAGACACAACATATGTGTGACAACCAACTTTGATAGACTGGACTCTTCTCAGCAATTCAGAGTTATAAGTCAACCCCAAAAGACTCATGATGGAGAGAGATATCTATATCCAGAGAAAGAACCAGAAAGAACTGAGTTGGAATCCAGATTGAAGCAAACTACCCGCTCTTTTTCTTTTTTGGTTTTATTTCCACTTTTCCATTGCTCATTCCATCTGATACAATCCTTCTTTATAACCTGAAAAAATAAATTTTTCATATTCTCTAATGATCAGTCTTTGCACAAGATAGGTGTTTATTTTTCTTATATCTTAACTTATTCTCCTGGCTTAAGTGAAGACATAAAACATATTCTCTAGTCACCTAACAAAGTCAACTAAATATCTCAGTGAACCACAGAAATATACATGTTCACCTGTTCACACAGAGGGGAACCAATGACTTCTCAATATTATAAATGCTCTGCTGTTGACATGCTATGTCATATATTAATTCTCCATCTCCATCATACAAAATAAAAGAGGTGCAGCTAGGCTCACTTGTTACAAAGTGGTGGTGAACTAGTATCCATAATTACCAGTTGTGGGATCATCTATTATAGGCATTGTGTGCCATTACTGGACCCTGGGGATTGAATTACCTATGGATAAGTCTTTGGACCAATGTGTTACTCCCCACATCATACCATATGTAACTGCTGGGTTTTGTCTCCTTGCTAAGTGGATCATACCCTGAAAGATTAGTATCAAATATTTTCTCACTTCTCTTTGAAGAAAGCAAGCCCAGACTAGAAGAGGAAATGTGTGGAAAGAACAGTGTATCTGAATTCAGAGAAGCTTGTATTAAAAAAACCCCCCTCTGCTATTTACAACCCATGATCTATGGGAAAGTCACTTCCCCTCCTTGAAATGATTTCCCCAACTATAAAGTGAGCAAGGTTAGGATATTTGTTTACTAAGATCTCTTTCTGCTTTAAACTCTGTGGATCTTTGACCTAGAATCATTGGTCCTAGAGGGGCTACAGATGTGCAAATTCAGATCAGGTGTGGAGAGTTTTATTCTGACTCATATAATAAGACACAGGAGTTTATGAATAACCATCTAAGTCTCATATCCACCAGAGATCAGGCTCTGTGAGCTCCATTCCACACCAATAATTTTTCTCAAGCCACTTACCTTAATTAAAGCTTCCATTATCCAACCTAAAGCTCTGCTCTAAGAAGGTGAGCTGGTAACAAGTAAGAGTTTCTTTTCTTCACAATAGCATTCCCTGTAGATTTTTAATTTGGGAAAAAAATTAGGCTGAATGAACATTCAAAACTCTATAATTCAATTCAATTCACTGCTTACCCATCCCTGTCAATATTATCCATATCAAATAATGCCTAGTTTCCTTCTAGGGTCTTATATAACTGGAGTCTGGTGTTTGTGCAGATCTGATCAAGTTGATTTGTTGATTCACTTTTCCTAAATGGAGGATCTGGGAAGTTGAATTCCACTAGAGCTATGACGACTTTCAAGTGATTTGGACAGAGAGTGAAATATGTATATAGGTACTCTCTATTTGGTTCTGGTTATTAGGAGAAACTAATAATTTAATTGGCTGTGTAGTCAATGTTGGAATCTTCTTTTAAAAAATTGCTTGGTCAGCTTTGGTGATTTCTTGCTTTATTCAGTCATCTTTAAGTTGTGGGATCTCTAGAGAGACTATGGTATAATGGGAAAGGTTTGGGGGTGTTTTGCTGCATTATGATCACATACCTTCAAGAAGTAGACCTTGGTTCATGACCGATTTCTTCCTCCCCCCTCTTTCTGTGGAAAAGCAGTGGAACTTCTGACCCTGTGAGTTTTGAAAGGTTGAGATACACAGCGATAGGAATCCTGGAATAAGGCTCTAGATCAGATTTTGCAGCTTGCCTTGCAGATGTCATGAAAACCAAAAGGCAACCTTCAGGATGAAGATTCTAGATTTGGACCAGTAGAAAATTAGAAGAGGACTTGTGAGACAGACAAGCATAATATGAACATTAATTTGGGGGGCTCACTCTTTTGGGGAACTCAAGTTCAGCCTAAGACTGAGTTGGTGCATGACCCCTTGGGTATTGAGAGAAAGTGCTTGTGCCTTGTGTTCTTGCTATATCTTTGAAGTAAATATCCCTTTGTAAAAACTAATGTTAAGTAGTTAAATGGAAGTGGGATGCTGGTATTTGTACATAACAACAGAGGCAACACAATTTATGGGAGCTTGAGCTGATGGTAGAAGAGAAGCAAGAAACCTTCAGATTCATGAGGGCAGCACTGAATCCTATGGGGAAGAGGTACCTGATCTGGTTATCAGAGAATGAAACAGAAAGCACATACTATATGTAGGAGCTCATTCAGGATGCTACTGTGCCCTTCTAATGTTTGGAAACTCATGTGGTCAGACCTTCTACTCCCTCAATGGAGAATGGGAAAAAAAAATCATAACATGTTCTTTCTTCTTGAGTGAGGGAGCCATTGAGATTTCCTTAAGAATGCAGCTGAAGAAGATAATCAAAGTGACTTAGGCCAAAGTTTTTTTTTAATTTTTTAAAATTTATTTTATTTTTAATTTATGGAATAAAACAGGCATTTCCATAACATAATACAATAAAAAGAGGATTGTACATGAAACTGCAAATCTACTATTCACAAACTGCTATTCCTTCCAAACATACAATAACATTATCATGTAAATTTCTTTTTTCTTCCCTCCCCCTGCCCTAGAAATGGCTACCATTAGACAAAAATAGATGTGTGTGTATAAACATATATATGTAAAGTTATTCCATACATGCCTTCTTTTGGCCCAGGCCAAAGTTGACAGGTTCTTTCTAAATGCTTCTGAAGCAAGTCCAAGAACCTCCATTTCACTATATGTTTAGATAATTAGAACCAGTTATAGAATTTCCAGACATGTCTCAATGTCTTTCAAAGGAAATTCCATGATATATTAGCATGACTCTTCTGTAAGCAGAATCCTTGTCCTCATACATATGGAAAGATTCTAACTGAGGCATTCTCTTAGTATTACAGACTCCCCATTACTTTTAAAATGAGAGGTGCTTAGTAATTCTATCCTTCCCCCATTTAGTTTCAACTAGAAGCATAAATATCAATAATTTGGGCCAATGGGATATGTGACTAGATTGAAGAGGCCATTGTTTCAAGGAAAATGTTTTTGAATTCAGAACAATCATCACACAAGGTGGCTCAATCTCTGTCTTTCTCTGTCTCTCTGTATCTGTCTCTGTCTGCACCTACTTTAGTACCCTACAAAGAAGTCAACTTGTTTTGGTTATGTGATTGACTTGGTATTTGAATAAGCATAGTTTCTAATTCCCCATGAAAAACTCTTTTTTTGGTTCACTGCATCAAAGGAAGAGAGTTGGCAACCTCCAATGAGTTGATGGTCAAAGTTCTGACTTTGATCTCCCTACACAAATATTTTTTGGTGATATATGTATGTGAATAAGGGATCAGAATAGAGGAGAGGAACTGTTCAATAGAACATAAGCTATTTGAAGGCAGGAATTGTTTTATTTTTGTCTTTGTATCTCCCCAGATCTTAACATAGGATCAAACACATATTAGTTGTTTCATAAAAGTATGTTACTTGCTTGCTTGACTTTGCAATAGTGTTGAGAAGAAGCTGATTTTGAAATGAGGCAGAGAGATAATAGGATTGCTTACATTCATTTTAAGAGATCAATCTATAGGTCTAAAATATTCTGTACCCTGAAAGTTATTGAAGAAATTCCTTTTCTCACCTTCTTTCATTTTTGTTTTCTTCTTTCTGATGGCAATGAGCTTCCAAGAAGAATGAGTAGGGGTGTTATTGTGGCTTATGTTTGATTGAGGTTCTAGAGTAACTGTGACATCATTTAAGATTTTTTCCCCATAGAAAGAAGGGTCACATCACAAATTCTATTTGTTTGTCACCACAGCTGCTGCATTGATACAGATGTTTCCATAGATTGGATCATCACAAATAGTGCCAGACACAATCTGTTCATTTACTACAAAATCCCTATGGTCATAAATCAGCTGTTAGGTTTTAGCTTTTCTAACTTCCCCCAGAAGGCAACAATTTTGGCAATAATAAAACCAAATATCTCATTTAACCTCCAAGTAAATATCAAAACTTTGAAACTGACCTTTCAGTGGGCCATCTGAAGTTCATTTTCCTAGGTTTTCTCCTGCCCCAATTTTTTGTCTCCAAATGAAAAATCTTAACACCAGGATTTTTTATATTAGTTGTTGGCCACCCAAAACATGCTTACGATACTCAGAGATCCCTCGCTGGGAAGATGTTACAATTTTGTCCTCCTTGGCCACTAGACAATGGGAGAGAGTTGGTTTAGGATTATAACTATCGGTATACAAAATGTGGGCTCATCTAGGTAAAAGAAAATGCTCCTACCCAATGTGCTTTATACTGGTCTTGGTTGTAACGTGAAATTCCTAAAGAGATTTAAGACTTCTGTTATCTCAAATTGATTGGTTCCTTTGGCCATGGACTACACAGTCCCTTTGCAGAGGCACTGGGCTGCATTTATATTTGGAGAATACCAGTTCAAATCCTAGCTCAAGTATTGTGCATTTGTGGGACACTGTTTATTTTCCTAGGGGTTGGATTAGGTGACCAGTAAGATCTCTCCTACCTCTACTCTGCCATCCTATGAGCTCAAAATAAGATTGTATTTGTTCACTGGTCATCTGATGTTGTTATTGGTCTTAGTAGAACTGACCTTCTGCCCCTACACATAATTTCTGATGTTTCATATCTCTTTGGGTTAAACTAAGATCTCTGGGTCAGACCAAGACAAAGACTGAGTAGATTACAGTAACCAAGGCCAAAACAAACACATCTTCTGTATGAATGAGTATGCTGATTGATATGTCCTATGTTAACTAATAAATTCTAAAATTGTATCTTTGATATATTTTAAAATATATCAAACGTTTCATACTATTTTGATATTAAGAAACAACATAATGGGGGTGTCTAGGTGGCGCCGTGAGTAGAGTGCCGGCCCTGGAGTCAGAAGGACTTGAGTTCGGATCCGGCCTCAGACACTTAACGCACACACAAACAAAAAAAAACCTAGCCGTGTGACCTTGGGCAAGTTACTTAACCCCAACTGCCCTCCAAAAAGCAAAAAAAAAAAAAAAAAAAGAAAAGAAACAACATAATGATAACTCTAATTCCTAGAAGAGAGACCTGATATTTGACACCAGGATGTTCCCCCCATGGCACGAGAAAACAGTTTGCAGCTTTGCTACTCTGTTTTTTTAAAGTTTCTGACCCTAGCTCTAACTCAAGTAGAAGCAAGGTTATTCCTATAAAATGCTAAAAAAGAAAAGTTTGGGGGCACCAGTAGATTCCCCTTTTCATTTCCCATCATTGTTTCTACTCGTTCAACAATTCATTCAAGAAATATTGTAAAACACTACCACATAGAGAGTATGCTTCTAGGCACTGGAAGAGACATAAAATTTTGATGAATGATAATCTCTGTCTTCATGGAGATTATGGTCTTTCTGTCAACCATCCTGCCCCCATTCAGATACCTGGTATTCTTATGTTATTTCTAATTCTCCCCTCACTCAACCTGCTGTCAGGAAAAGTATAATCCCAATTAGAGATGTAGCCCAGTAGGACTGTGAAAGCAGAAAGGTTGAATCTGTTATCACTTTAATATAGATAGCTAAATGGATAGAGGATGTGACTTGAACATATAGGTTAGGGGGACCTGAGTTCAAATTCTGCATGACTCTTACTAGCTGTGTGATCCTTGGTAAGTCATATAATTGGTCTCCACTTGCTCAGCTGTAAAATGAATATCATAATAGCACCTATGTTATAAGACTAAATGAGATTATATATGTAAAATCTTTTGCAAACCTAAAAGTACTATGAGAATGCTAAGTAACTATAGTAACAATATGAACCCCTCTTCCATTCTAAGGGTGACTATAAAGCCCAGGTTAGGCCTGATGATTTTGAGGCATTCATGACATTTTTACCTTATGGGAGGCTGCAAGCTTACAGAAAATACTCATCGAAAAAATACTGACAACTGCACTTTTTGAAGGTTAGTATTGTGTCCCCCAAATAATATTTTGTCTAGCACTAGTTTATTTCTTTTTCTCCCAATAACATTTCCCCTAAATACTTTGCCCTGAGCTTTATAGGCAATTTGGCCAGTTCCAGGGAGACCATCCAAAATCATAGTACAGGACCTTACTTTCAGAAGAACTCTCTGGAGTATATTTTCCCCTCCCACAAGAGCACTCTTCCCTGTTGGAGCTCCCCATTTCTACTGAATGGATCCATGTCTCTACTTCCCAATGTAGTACTACCCTTACATAAATTATACTCAGTGTTAGTATGTATGGCTGAGTTGTATGTTAGACCCCCTTTTTCTTCTCTCTCCTTCTACCTCTTCCTCATTGCTTACAATAAAACTCTGCACTGGATTGACTCCTATTATTTTATGTTATGTTTAACCAAACATGTTTAGTATTGTTTTCCTTGATGTCTCTGACTAACCTTTTCTTAGACATAAACTAGGTACAAGGATACAGCCCCACCTGCACTGGGGGAGAAGAGTACTGGGAACCCAGTTGTAGAAAGCATGAGAAAAAAGCCTTTGCAAAGGCATGGAGACATGAGATTGACTGCTGGGTGGTAGCAACAGAAAGGAGACCAACTTGGCTTAACCCATGAGTGAATGAATGGGATTAATGCCCAATAAACTTGGAAAGGTAGCCTAGCATTAAATTGTGAATCAATAATTGCATTAGATAGTACTTTCTTGTTTACAAAGAACTTTCCAAAGAATCTTGTGATGTAGATAGACTAAAAATGATTGCCTAGATTTTGTAGATGAGGAAGTAGCCTCAGAAAAAAGGCAAGAGTGGGAAAGACAAAGGAACATTTAATTTTGAGTCAGATGACTTGGGTCTAAACCAGCTGTGTTTACTTTTATGGAGTTCATTCCTTTTTTTTTTTTTTTTGGACCTCCCTTTCCTTATCTGTGAAATAAGGGGTGAAACTGGATGTGATCCTGTGGGGTTAAGTAATTTGCCTAAGGTCACATAAGTAGCAAATGATAAATCTGGGACTCATCCCAGGTCTTTGGATGCCAAGGCCACTGCTAATTCCATGTCGCCGTGCTGTTTCTCCATGGAATCCAGAAAAAAAAAAAAAGAAATCATCTTTAGTTTTACACAACACTGATTACCTTAATTAGTGCAGGGAAAGGAGAGTGTAATACACCTCCTGGAAATATCTTAAGGAGGGAGAACATTTATTCCTACCTAGGACTTTGGTGAGCTTTGTACTTATCAAATCCCTGTCTTTTTTCTGCATTTTCTGCTCTTATCCCTATAGTTTCTGTCAAAAAAAAAAAAGTTGATTTTGCAGTTTGACTGCTTTGTTCCAATCCTAAGTTTAAGAGTCACTTTACTTATACATTCATGGATATAGCTGGTTAGGGAAAATTTTACCAGGGAGGAATGGTGAGAGTGAATGACTCACAGTGGGGTATCAATCAATCAATATTATGAAGCATTTACTATGTATCAGGCACTGTGCAAATCAGTGGGGTTACAAAAAGAGGTAAAAGACAGCCCCTTCCCCTAATGAGCTTACCATCTAATAGGGGAGACAACATGCAAACAAACTTATACAAAACAAACTATATATATATATATATATACATACATATGCATATATATATACATATGCATATATATAAAGGATAAATATGAAAAATTAACAGTGGGGAAGATACTGGAATTAATAGGGGATGGGAAAGCTTTCTGTAGAAAATGGGACTTTAGTTGGAACTTTAAGGAAGCCACAGATGTCAGTAGTCATAGGAGAGGAGGGAGAGTGTTTCAAGCATAGGGGGCAGCCAGGGAAAATATTGGGGGCTGAGAAATAATCTTCTTCATGTAAAGGCCATATTGATCTAATTGAAGGCAATCTACAGTGAACTATGACTAGGTGTCAGCACAATATCATCCATAAAGGGGAACATCACCTATAGTGATTTGACCCATCATCTTATTGGCATAGAAAACTCTTAGATGAAAAACTCCCTCTGCCAATTACCTCTCCTCTACAACTTAAACAACTAGCTCCCAATTACCCTGTGAAGTAGTTGAAAATTTTAAATTTGCACTATTTGACATCATAGTTATATATAAAATATGGTCATTGGTCCCAGACAAATGGAAATATGCAAAATAAAATCAAATAATGCAAGCACTGGAATTCACCATTTGCACTAATTGGGGACTTAGCTATATTCTTAGATAGATGCCTATAGCACTGAGAGAGGTTTTGGCTTGCTAAGATCTTCTTATTTTTTTGTTTGTTTGTTTGTTTTGGGTTGGTAGTTAGGTGATGTAGTGGGTAGGGAGCCAGGCCTGAAGTCAGGGAGACTTGAGTTCAAATCGAGTCTCAGACACTTACTACCTGTATGAGCCTGGGCAAGCCACAATGTTAATTGCCTCAGTTCTTCATCTGGAAAAATGAGCTGGAGAAGGAAATGGCAAACCACTCTAGTATCTTTGTCAAGAAAACCCCAAATGGGGTCACAAAAAGTCAAACACAAGCGAACAACAAAACAACATAATGTGTGTGTGTGTGTGTGTGTGTGGTGTTGTATTACAATAGTTTATCATGAGCTCTGCTATAGGAAATGACCAGCTATCCCATGGAATAATGTTTATTGTTATCTTTGTATACACATTAAAGCCAGATCTACCAACTTCTTTATGTGATACTTCAGGGTCTGGGGAGTCATTGTTCTATTCAGATACCATTTCTCTATTATCTCCTGGTTTCATTTATAGTGAAGTGATAAAATGTCTGTGTTTTAGTTCCTCTCATAATATGATTACCTGTTGCTCACTGCACAATAAGGCACCATTTTGAGAATAAATAGCTGAGCTAATGTTTACAGTCAGTCAAAAGATCAGTTGTTGCCACTTAAAAATCATTGGTGAAGCTATATTGCCAGAATTAAATACAGGGCTTTGGAAATTGAAGTAATTTTTATTTATTAAGAGCATGCCATCAAGTTCAAGCCCTCCACTTGAACAAATGAGCATTCATTTTGCAATTGGTGATCTAAACATTCACATAAGCCTATGTTTTTTGCCAACTATTTTTGCTCATCCTGGATATAAGCCAGCATTTGGTTATTAACTGTAACATGCAGTAGATGTTCTCATTTATGTAGGTTTTTACTGAGAATCATTGATCTAGAAGGGACCTTGGGGGTCATTTTGTCTAAATATTTTCAGAGATGTGTAAGGAAAATAAGTCCCAAAGAGGGACTTGGCCAAGTAAATTTGGTCAAGATCACACAGTTAGTCAGTGGCAAAATAGAATATCTTCACTCTTCACAGAGAATCACAAGATCCCAGCTGTGGAACTGAGAGAGATCTCAGGAGCTACCTAGTCCAACCCACTTGTTAGAAAGATCAGGAAATTGCATCCTATAGAGAAAACTTGATTTGTACAAGGTCGACTAATCGTCTTGGCTCTTCACAAAAAATCTTAAGTTGACAGATCCAGAAACGGGTAGTACCTCAGAGGTTACTTAGTCAAACCCTCCTTATTGGATATATAATGAAACTGCATTCTATAAAAAGACTGATTTTTCCAAGGTCACACAGCACATCAGTATAAGAATATATTGTCCTGACTCCTAGTCCAGTGTTGTTTTTACTATATTATGCTATTTTGTTCAATGTGATATGTTCACATTTTATGGTTATCTTTATTTTGCTCTGTTTCTGTTATTGAATCATTCAGTTGTGTCCTTTTGGTGACTTTTTATGGGGTTTTATAGACAAAGAAACTGGTGTGCTTTGCCATTTATTTCTCTAGTGAATTAAGGAAAACAGAGTTTAAGTGACTTGCCCAGGGTCACTGGGCATTCATAACTAGTAAATATCTGAGATTGGATTTGAACGCAGGTCTTCCTGACTCTAGGTCATAGCCTATTTACTGAGTTAACTAACTGCTTTATTTCACTCTATCAAAGTTATACGAATAACACAACAATACCAACCACAATAATAAATACTTATAGAGTCCCTTTAAGAAAGAACATGGTGCACATGTCTTGAAAATGGAAACCAGAACAGACATGGGCACAGCAGATGATCCCTACATAGTATGATATTTCTTGAAAGAAATAAAATAATAGAAAGCATGATAAAATGCAAAATGGGTAATTTTTTTTTTTGCTTTTTTTTTTTTTTGGAGGGCAATTGGGGTTAAGTAACTTGCCCAAGGTCACACAGCTAGGTATTTTTTTGTTTGTTTGTATGTGCATTAAGTGTCTGAAGTCGGATCCGAACTCAGGTCCTTCTGACTCCAGGGCCGACGCTCTACTCACTGCGCCACCTAGCTGCCCCCAAAATGGGTAATTTTGATAATATTAAATCAAAAAGTTTCTGTACAAACAAAGCCAATGTAACCAAGAATAGGAGGGAAGTGGAAAATTGGGAAAGAATTTTTGCAATTAATGTCTCCTATAAAGGCCTCATTTCTAAAATACACAGAGAATTAAGTCAAATCTATAATAATACAAGTTATTCCCCAATTGATAAATGGTCAAAGGATATGTACAGGCTGTTTTCAGAAGAGGAAATTAAAGATATCTAGAAGCATATGAAAAAATGCTCTAAATCACTATTGATTAGAAAAATGCAAATCAAAACAACTATGAATTACCATATCTCACTGGTCAGATTGGCTAAGATGACAAAACAGGAAAATGACGAATGCTGGAGAGGATGTGGATAAATTGGAGCACTAATACATTGTTGGTAGAGTTGTGAACTGATTTAACCATTCTGGAGAGCAATCTGGAACTATGCCCAAAGGGCTATAAATAAATTCATATCCTTTGACCCAGAAATACCACTTCTAGGGTTGTATCCCAAAGAGATCATAAAAGTGAGAGAAAGACCCATATGTACAAAAATACTTATAGCAGTTCTTTTTGTGGTGGCAAAGAATTGGAAATTAAGGGGATGCACATCAATTGGGGAATGACTGAACAAGTTGTGGTATATGAAAGTAATGGAATACTATTGTGCTATAAGTGATGAGGAGCAGATGGACTTCACATTTACTTGGAGAGGCTTATATGAACTGATGCTGAGTGAGAAGAGCAGAACTAGGAGAAATCTGTACACAATTACAGATACAACGTATTTGTGACAACCAACTTTGATAGACTGGCTCTTCTCAGCAATGCAGGGTTTAAGACAACTCCAAAAGACTCAGGATTGAGAGAGATGTCTACATTCAGAGAAAGAACTAGAGAAAACAGAGCTTAAATGCAGATTGAAGGAAACTACCTGTCCTTTTCTTTTTTGGTTTTGTTTCCTCTTTCCCATTGTTCATTCCATTTATTACAAGCCTTCTTTATAACCTAATTGATGAGTAATGTGGAAGTACTTGCAGATCCTATGATTGCATGCCACCATTAGAGAAGAGAAGAGAAGAGGAGAGGGAGTGGGAGAAAATTTGAAAGTTAATGGATTGTGGAACTGAATCTTGTAAACTAAAAATAAACAAACAAATTAATAAAGACAAAAAAGAAAAAAGAAATAAAGCCATATTTTGGTAGTAATTTGCTATTTTTACACTATGAAGAAGAGATTTCAGTTACTAAAAAATACTGAATCATTTATTTGAATATTATTGTCCTAAGCTTAATTTTATTTGAAGTAATCACCCAAATTTTCTTCATATTCCATTGATAAATTCTGAGGAATTGCGCCGTTCCCCCTCCTCATCCATGGATCCATGCTCATTAAGGAAGTTACTATTATGGATGTATTTTGCAGTACTGAGGCATGTATGAGTGTGTTATGGGTGTGTTTGTGCCATTTCACATCAAAATAACGTGTCATATTTTGATGAAAAGGCCTGGCTGGGGTGAGCACAGCTTAAATGTTTGTGTTGACAGAGCTGACAAACAGTCTGACCCGATTAGTGTTCTGATGTGTGGCAGAGAATTCTCTATGTCATTTGAAGCTACAATGTACCATTCTCACCAATTTGAAGAAGCATGGCCTACTGGCATATGACATGGGGTCAGACTCAACTTTTGGCCTTGACTTTACCACCAAAAGGCCATGTGACCTTAGAAGGTCTCTTAACTCCTCTAGTTCTTGGTTTCCTCAACTATAACATAAGAAAAGTTGCCTAATTTGGAGTTCCTAATCTGCCTTAGGAAAGATTCCATTCTCAATGGCTTCCAGTGCACAAGTATTCTGCAAAGGGAAGAGGGGTATTTCCATTATGCTACAAATGAAGGAGCTCCAGGCAACTTAAAGAAAGGGCCAATCACAGGTATTTATGGTATTCATATTAAATATGAAATGTATCCCTTAACAGAATAAATTCAAGAAAAATACCAAAACAAGTAAGGCTGTTGGGGGGAAAGGCATAGCCCTTCATTCCTCCCTTTGATGGACATAGTTCCTTTGGGCTCTTGCTACAGGGGCAAGAGCCTGTAATAAAACAGTCAGTATGCAATCCCTCAGCTTGTCCCTTTGGATAGAGGTCATTTCTCAAGGTCTAGCAGAAGGGAATTGCTGTCCCAGTTGTCTACCACCATCTCTTCCTTCTCTCCTCATTCTTCTCTAGAGTCCTCAAACTCTCAGGGTAATTGTGGGTGAAACTCTCCACCCCGTCCCGTTGTCCAAAAGTTGCTCTCACCTAAATTTCTTATGTTGTTCCAAAACTTGGATGAATTATGAATTTCAAGGCATTTTGTGGACAGCCAACCACTCTTCAAGTGGTTGTTACACATGCTAAGATGGGAGAAACATAAAGGAAACAGAGGAGAGGTGTGGTAGAAACAGAATCAAGTAAGCAAGCATTGTTACTGGAAAGGACTTGGGCTATGTCGTAAATAGATGCAGAGAAGGAAGGGACCTCAGGGGTCATTTAGTTCAAATCACCCATTTTGCAATGGAGGAAACCCATTTGGGAGTTTCTGGGAAAATTGAGAAAACTGAAATCCAGGGAGCTTAAGTAACTCACCTAAGGGCATACAGATGGCAAACATCACAGATGACATTTGAACCCAGATTCTTTTACTCCAACAGTGCTACCTTTTACACTGTATCACATTGTCATAGCTCTATCAACTTGTAATTATAACACCAAAGGCAACTAGACTTCTTAGAACGGAAAGCGCACTCACAATATATGGAGTCAGACCATCTGGATTCCAATTCCTCCTCTGCCATATGTTAAACTCTATGAACTGGGTAAAGCATGTTATCTCACTGAGTCCCTGTTTCTTAATTTGTAAAATAATGTACTTAGATTAATAATATCTATGACACCTTCCTATTCAGATGTTATTATCTTATCAGAGTTGTTATTAGTATGAGAAGATGGAGTTATGCTCAATGCACAAACATGGATAAGGAGGTGGGGGTAAGATTCCCTTCTTCCTTAGGGGAAGGTATATTCCCTTCCTGTTGTAATACCCATATTGTATTGTATTGTATATTGTTGTATACCCATACTTTGCCTATTAGTTATCTGATGGCATGGGCTACAATTGCCCCTTGCCACTATCTCCAGGTCTTCTTGTTGTGGTACCCATTTGCTAACCTGTCTTCCTCAACAAGGTCCAGTGTGGTAAATATTGGGACTCTAATTGAGATGCACAAACACTGCCCAACTCTGATGAAACTGTCCTCTATATCCCTTTGCCCACACAAACCCTATGACTAAATTTGCCCCAGGGCCAATTTTGTCTCCTTATGTCTCTGGATCCTATGCTTTCTCTTGCATTGTCTAATTACAACCCTGCCTAGAAATACATTGCGAAGCATAATACTTAAAAGTTGGGCTCCAATTTCACTACCTCAGGTCCAGGTCAGGCCACAATCAAGAAAACATATGCCTTTCTATGCTTTGTGCTTGATAGAGTTAGCTAATAGGACTTGACTTCACACTTATCTGGCAGAAAGCATGATAATACTGGCTTCACACATCTGCTGGAAGCAAAAAGAAAAAAAAGATAGAAATTCACACTTCCCCATGTCCTGTACTTATTACCTGCAGGGCCCATTTTCTTTGCTTCATGAGAATCTGAAGAGTGCCTACAAATAGGGTCAGTACACAAGCTGTACAGCCTTGTCATTGGAATCCTAATATAGCCATCAACTCCAGCCACCCGCTTCTTGATATATGTTCAAAGGGAGCCATGCAGCTCATATCTTGAGCCCTTGAGCTGAGACTGACATAGTTCCAATTAACATTTTATCAGCCCCACGTTTCAGCTAAAGGTTTGGCACATTTCCTTAAAGAGAAAGGAAGGTCTCTAATTGTTGAACAGATGCACTTACCAGCTGCTTGCTTGATGTGCATGTCAGCACCTTAGAGCCTTGGAGAGGGGTCAGACTGATACTGGGGTGTCACCCTACTCAAATTGGATATTATAATTTAGAAACTGGGCATTCCACCAAAGCTGTGAGAACTGTGTGTGTTCCAGGTGAGCTTGCTGTGCAGCAGCAAAAGGTAATACATGACCTATTACCCTATTACTGTCACCTTTCACTTAGGTGAAGGAACATCCTTATTGGAAGGGTGGTGAAGAGGAGTCAGAAGTTAAGAGGGAAATTGTACCTAAATATGACTTTAGAAAGAGAGCATAGACACTTAAGGTGACAATTAACATGTAGTGTACAAGGCAAAGAGTGGAATTTGGTAGTGAGTTGCAGAGTATGAACGGTGGAAGGGAGGAATGAATGGTCAGGGAGAGGAAAATATTTCTTCATTGCGAATGCAAAATTGTAATCACTGGCTCCTGTGCTCTGCTCAGGTGATAGGTTATATGACAGGTGGGAGATTCATTTGGGCCTTCTCTCTGGTTAGGAATGAAGTGTGACAGTTTGGAAGAATTTATTGAGTACCTACTGTGTACAAAACTCATAATGGACACTATGGGAAGAGATTGTTGCAAGTCAATATTCATCGTTCATTTCATGTTCATGTATTTCAAATCCCTAACTAGATTAGAAGTTCCTCAGGCATAGACTACAAATGAAAGGTTCCACCAAGTGAGAGATAAGAAAATATAATATAATGCAAACCATCCCTGCTTCATGGGCTTATCATTTTCCCATGGAATGTTAGAGCATAAACAAGGCAATCCCTTGAGCCATCTTCTTTTGTCATGATTCTTCAGAAGGTATTAAAGAGATAGAGTAAAAAAAAAGTGACCTGAGTGAAATTTGCTTATTCATATAGTGTTCCCCAGAGGAAGGAATGAGTATTGTGATATTAAAAGAAAATGTGTCTTTAGATTTTCAATCATAGTAATTTCCACTGATACTTCTCTCCTATGGCTCCCATCTCCCTCCTATCCCCCACCCCCACTGCAGTGAGCCTTCTCTTATAATAAAGAAAAAAAAAGTTAAGCAAAACAGCAACCAGTGTCTGTATTTGCTGCATTCCACACTTATAACCCCATTCCTCTTCAATGAAAGAAGCATTGCTTCAGTTCTTCTCCAAAGAATAGATTTTCTATTAAAATTGTAGTAAATTCTGAAAGAGATGAGAGACCTCTCCATGGTACTGATCAGAAAGAGAGAGACCTTCTTGAAATGGTAAGAAACTCTGCCCCAATTCCCCCAGTTATTAGTGCCCTACCTCCCTAATTGCCTTGTGTTTGGCCCATATATATTTATCCTATATATACACATATGTAAAATTATCTCCCCCAAAGAAGTAAGCTTCTTGAGAGGAGAAATTTTTTTCACTGTCTATATTTGTAACTATGACATAGCTAAGTTCTAGAAAGTCATCTAGGGCATAGCGAAGTTAAGTGAATTGTTAAGTCACACGGGTAGTGAGTGGCAAAGTCATGGTTTAAATCTAGTTCTTCCTGACTCCAAGTTTTATACTCTATCCACAAAGCTTCTAACACATAATTGATTTGAACGACACTCCACCAAAGAATAAAACTACATTATCTAGGTACCCCAATGCATAGATTCTGATAAATGACAGGGTTATAAGGGTTGGTATGTGTGATGTGGCCTCACATATTTACATCACCCAAATGAACTCTATTGCATCCCCTTCCTGCAGCCAATAACAGTTTATGATCCCGATTCCAAGATAATCCAGAAGGTATAATTCAGTTCTATCCTTGACATAGAGACATTGAGATTCTCTCTCTCTCTCTCTCTCTCTCTCTCTCTCTCTCTCTCTCTCTCTCTCTCTCTCTCTCATCCTTTAATTGGCTTCCCTTTCTGAGCATTTAAATATCCCTCCAGGTACCAGAGTCACACTCTGTCAAACTGTTAGAAGATATGTCAATCACAATTATAATGAATCTTTGTTTTGTTGTTTTCTATCCATCAATCCTTCTTCACAGGGTCCTAGTTTTGTG
>WOXC01008693.1:195000-206076 GCA_011680675.1 Gymnobelideus leadbeateri
TATTATTTTTCTAGTTCTAGAAATTAATTCTTTGGTAGTTTTATTATTATGGCAATGAATAAGTAAATTATTCCAGTAGAATTGTCATTTTCATTATATTGACTTGATATTTCCATGAGAAATTAATATTTCTCAAATTATTTAGGGATATTTTATTTGTGTGAAAAGTATTTTTAATTATGCTCATATTAGTTCCTGGATTTGTCTTGGCAGGTAGATTCCCAAGTCGTTTGTTTGTTTGTTTGTTTTTTATATTGACTGCAATAAAGTAATTTTAAATGGAATTTTCTCTTTCTATATCTTCCTGCTGGTTTTGCTCATAGCATATTGAAATGATGATAATTTATGTGGGTTTATTTTATACACTTCAACTTTGCTAAAGTTGTTCATTGTTTCAACTAGTTTTTTAGTGGGTTCTCTAATTATACCATCATGTCATCTGCCAAGAATGATAGTTTTGTTTCCTCATTGCCTATTTGTATTCCTTCAATATCTTTTTCTTGTCTTATTTTTATACGTAGTATTTCTAACACAATTTTGAATAATAATCATAATAAAGAACACCCTAGCTTCACCTTTGATCTTATTGGTAAGGTTTCAAGTGTATCCCCATTACAAATAATGCTCACTCTTGGTTTAAGGTAGGTACTACTTAACATTTTTTTAAAAGGTTCCATTTATTCCTATGCTTTCCAGTATTTTTTTTAAATCTGAATGGGTACTGCATTTTGACAAAAGCTTTGTTTTCTGCATCTATTGATGTAATCATATGATTCTTGTTGTTTTTGTTATTGATAAGGTCAATTATGCTAATAGTTTTCTTAATATTTGCATTCCTGGTATAAGTCCAACCTGGTCATAGTGTATGATCTTTGTGATATATTGTTGTAATCTCCTTACTAGCATTTTATTTCATTTTTTGCATCAATATTCATTAGAGAAATTAGGATATGATTATCTTTGTTTTAAGTTCCCATGGTTTAGGCATAATAATCATTTTTATGTTATAAAAGAAATTTTATAGAATTCCTTTACCTGCCTTTTATCCAAGTTGCTTACAAAGCATTAGGATTAATTGTTCCTTAAATGTTTGGTAAAATTCACTTGTAAATACATCTGATCCTAGGGATTTTTTGTTAGGGAGCTCATTTATGGCTTGTTTAATTTATTGAAAATATGTTCTAAGAATGAATAATTGTCACTTGAGATGATAATTATGATAATGATAATTTGCATCTATATAGTGCTTTAGGGTTTGAAAAATGCTTTCCAAATGTTATCTTTCTTCCCCTCACAAACCTGGGAAGGAGGTGCTGTTATTATCCCTATTGAAGATAAGGAAACTGAGGTAGACATATGTAAAATTACTTGCCAAGTTTACAAAGCTACTAAGCATCTGAGGGTGGCAACAGATGTATCATTTGAATTCAGTTGCACTAGGTAGTTGGGGATACATTGTAGGTCTTACCATAGTGACCTGTGGCACAATGCAGAATTTGTGCATTGGCTACTGGTTTTAATGCTAACAGCTGGGAAAGTGGCATATGAAGAAAAAAGGACTGGATTTATAATCAGACAACCTGGATTGTAATTCTGATTTTCCACCCTTTCACTTAACTGTGTGAACCTGGGTAAGTGACATAAGTCCCTGAAGTCTTGGCTTTTCCTCCCTTAAAATGAGGCAGTTTGATTCCATTATCTCTAAGTGCATTTTTAAATAACATGGGATTAGTACTTACTCCTCCCACATACAATATTTGCATCTTGGAGAAAAATGACTCAACCCAAAAGAGCAGAACTAGTGAGAGGAGATAACTGCTCTTCCAGGCTGTCTCTGATGCTACAAGTCAGCAGGTGCCTCGGTTCTTCACATCTTGGCTGATTTCAGGAGACTGGATGTCAGCTTCCCATTATTTCAGGGAAAGAGTGACAATTGGTTAGTACCTTATATTCTCAGCCTGAGATACACTATATTTAAAAGTCAAGTCTATTTATATAACAGAGACACTGTGAGTAGCTGAGAAATATTCAGCAGTTATTACTTGCATTTGGTGACTACTTATTATCTAAATTGTTTATAAAGAAAATGACTGACTGTCCCCCTGGCTAACTTTCCCAGTAAATCGTGAATCATTTCTGTTAAATCTTGTATGGAGAAGCTAAACACTGTAGGGCTATTATGGCCTCCTGCCAAGAGAAACTAGAATATAATTTGCATGTCTGGATGGACAAATCACTCTGACAAACAATGAATGCAACAAATCCATATATCATGCAGGTACACACACACACACACACTTTGGAATTAGTGATTGCCCCTAAATCAATTCATAAAGAAGTGCCTAATGGAAGACGTGGAACAGGATAATACACATTTGCAAATATGAAATTTGATTCAGTGTGTCTAAATCTTGTCTTGGGCTGAAGACTTCTGTATCAGAAATGCAAATCGTGAATTGTAAAGTTAATACCAGGACAAAATGGCTAGTTGCTGGGTTAATCAGGAGGAGGGAGTTTTCTCGATTGCAATTTGAACATGCAGGAAACCCCCATTCATTGTTCACATTGCACATTACCTGTTATTAGCATTAAGATTATAAATATATTTAATTTTTTTGTTCCTTCTTTTTTTCTTTTCTTTTTTCTTCCTTCCTTCCTTCCTTCCTTCCTTCCTTCCTTCCTTCCTTCCTTCCTTCCTTCCTTCCTTCCTTCCTTTCCCTGTCTTTCTCAGACCAGATTATGGGCAAATAATAAGATTATTTGGCACAGAAAACTTCACCTGCTCCCTTTCTGACCTAGATAGCACAATGGGTAGGTAGGGTGCTAGACCTGGAGTCAGCAAGACCTCAGTTCAGATTTGACCTCAAGACACTTACTAGCTATGTGGCTCTAAACAAGTCACTTATCTGTCTGCCTCAGGTTACTTAACTGTAAAATAAATGTAATAATAGCACTTACCTCTCAGGGTTGTTGTGAGAACTAAATAAGGTAAAGCACTTAGCACAATGGCTGGTATGTATGTGATAAATGCATGCTTCTTTCCCTTTCCTATCCCTGCTCCCACCAAACTGGACCAGATCATCCTTTCTTAGTCAATCTAGTGATACCTGACTCCAAGAGACTCACTATGTAGATCAGTGTGCAACTTGGGACAGCTTTCCAGGCAAATTTAGTCCTACTGAAGTTTAAAACTCCCAAGCTCAAGAGATCTGTTAGTCTCAGTCTATCCAATAGCAGAAGTTATGGGTTTGTACCACTGTAGGAGGATTTTAAATACATTCTCAAGAGTGTACCAATATTTCCTTTGAATGGCTTCATTGGGGCATGGCATCACTTATGACAGCATGATGCATGAGCTAAATGATTCCTGACTCAAAGAGCACACTCATACATTAACAGTGGGGCAGAAGGAAGCAGAAACGACAGCAACCCTGCTCCTTGTCCAAGAGGCATAATTTGTTAATTGCCTTTCCTTGGAGATATGGGAAAAAGAATGAGCTAACTCCAGCCTAAGGTACTGGTACAATGAGGGATAGGTTTGAATGATGCAACTTACAGAGTTACAGTCAGTAGTTCTAAGTCCAGAGCCTCAACTGAGTTTGATGGAGTAGTGGGGGTACCTGAAACATTAACGTTTTGCTGATCTCACTCACTGCCAGTCTCTCAACAAGATGTCTTTGACCTAACTTCATGCTTTGATTAAGGGAGAAAGGGGACTTGTAACGAGAGACAAGAAAAGTCTGGAAATGATAAGAAAAAGTGAGTGCTTCATATGAATGAATGAGTGAATGAATGAATGAGCCTACACTAAATGCCCATACCTTTGTAATATGGTTTTTATACCTTGTCAAGTAGAATCTACATTGTGCACTAGACTTGTAATCAAGACACATTCTGATTCTGATTGAATGTATAGTCAATTATAACTAATTTCCGTATTGGTCATTTAAAAATAATGTGTTTTCTTTTGCATTCCAAGTCCCTCACTTCTCCATGAGGAAGCTAATAGCACGTCTCTTCATTAGTCATCTGGAATCCTGGTCATCATGCTAATAAAATTTCAGTTCAATAGTATTCCATCACATTTATATATCATAACTTGTTCAGCCATTTCCCAATTTACAGGCACTCCCTCAGTTTCCATCACTTTATACAACAAAAAGAGCTATAAATATATGTGTACATCCCCAGAGTTTGTTTTTCTTAGGACGAATACATCCCTTAATCTGCTGTTGTTTACTTGTTTCAATTATGTCTGACTATGACCCCATTTGGGGTTTTCTTGGCAAAGATACTAGAGTGCTTTGCCATTTCCTTCGCCAACTCATTTTAGAGATGAGGACACTAAGGCAAACAGGGTTAAGTGACTTGCTCGGTTTAACATAGCTAGTAAGTTACTGAAGCCACATTTGAACTCAGGAAGATGACACTTCCTGAATCCAGGCCTGGCACTCTATCCACTGCTTTACCTAGCTGCCCTTAATCTACCCTTCCTCTAATTCTCCCTCCCCTTCTCCCATTTCCTTCCTATTACCCTGTTGAGTAAAATGTATTTCTTTAACCAACTCTGTGTGTATGTGTATTTTTTCTTTTGATCACCTCAGATAAGAGTGAGGCTCAGCTATTAATTTCTCCTCCACTAACTCCCTCCTCCTTGTTTGTATAGCCATCTTCTTATGGATCCTGATTATATGAGATAAGTTTCTTGAACCTTCCCCTGCCTTCCCCTCTCACAGTGTATTCTTCTGCCTCTCTTTTTCCTTTCTTTTATTGAGATCATGAAGACAAAACAGAACCACTCCCAGGACGTATCTAATTAGAGTCCCTCTGATGATGAGTTCATAGGGAACACGAGTATCATCTCCCCATATTTGAATGTAAGCAAGTTATCCTTTATCATTTTCATTTATATTTATTATTTTGTGCTTCCTTTTACTCTTGTGTGTGAACTTCAATGGTTTTCTGTAGCTTTGGTCTTTTCATCAGGAATGTTTGGAAGTCCTCTCTTTCATTAAAGATCCATTTTGACATCAGTAACATTATACTCATTTTGCTGGGTAAATTATTCTTAGCTGTAAGCCCATATGCTTTGCATTCTGAAATATATTTCAGGCTCTCCATTCTTTTATAGATGTGGCTGCTGAAAAGCATGGGATCCTGAAGATCGTTAAGACTCAGATTCTTATGTGATCCTGACTGTGGTTCCTCAGTACTAGGATTCTTTCTTTCTATGTGCAGCAATTTTACTTTTCACATGGATTCTGGTTATGGTATTCTTGGGAGTTTTTTTTTTTTTACTTTTCTTGTTAGAGGTGAGAAGGTAGGGTAGTTGGGGTTAAGTGACTTGTCCAAGGTCATATGGCTGTGTGTGTGTGTGTGTGTGTGTGTGTGCGAGCGTGTGTGTGTGTGTGTGTGTGTGTGTGTGTGTGTGTGTGTGTGTGTGAGAAGTGTCTGAGGCTGATTTTGAACTCAGGTCCTCCTGACTCCGGAGCCAGTGCTCTATTCACTGTGCCATCTAGCCGCCCCAAATTTTGAGATTTATTTCAGGAGAATAATCTTTCTATTTCCATTTTACCCTCTGGTTTTAAAAACGGGTTATTTTCTTTTAAAATGTTTTTGAAGTATGTGTGATATTTTGCGGGGGGTTTGGAGGGCAATTGGGGTTAAGTAACTTGCCCAAGGCCACACGGCTAGGTTTTTATTGGTGTGTGCGTTATGTGTCTGAGGCCAGATCTGAACTCAGGTCCTTCTGACTCCAGGGCCAACGCTCTACTCACTGCACCACCTAGCCACCCCAAAGTATGTGTGATATTTAGGCTCTTGTTTTGGGTCCTGTTGTTCATATATTTTAATGATTCTGTTTTCCAAGTCAGCAATAATTTTTGCTATGAGATACCTTATATTTTCTTCTATTTTCAGCCTTATTGAATTTGTTTTAATATTTCTTGTTTCCTCATGAAGTCATTGGTTTCTATTTAGTCTATTGTAATTAGGGAACTCATTGCTTTGGGAAAGTTTTATACCTCTAAAATTCCCTTTCCAAGTCTTTCTTCCATAGCTCTCACTTCTTTTCCATCTTTTTCCCTCAGGAGCTCCCATTCCATTCACTGAAAAACCATACTTTTTTTTTTAAGTCTCTTTAATTCTTGCTTCATCCCTTCCAATAATTCTAGTTAAATTTGTTCCAAGCCTGCATTTTGTTCTAAAATAATGCTTGTTCATATTTTGGAGTTTTTCTTCTATATTTGTTCTTTGAACAAGTCTGTCACCATAATAGGTCACAATGGTGGGGGTTCTTTTTCTGTTTGCCCATTTTCCAACCTACTTCCTGACTTTAGACTTGAGGTTGGGGCTAGGCCCTATGGCACTAAAGCAGGAAAGTTCTGAGTTGATCCTGTTGCTATTTTCTTGGAGTATTGAGTTTTATTTTATTCCAAAATCTCATTATCAGACTTTTTGTTAGCTTTTAGAGTTCTCAGAGTAATCTGTTCCAAGGCAATGTCTGGGTAGTTGCCACTCTGATAAGAGCTCTGCAAGTTCCTAACTTGTGTAGGTCTGTGCAAGAGTAGAATGCAGCTGGACTCCACTCCCATCATCAAGCTGGAAAGCTCTATTGATTATTCTTTGGTCTATGATGCCTGACTTGATTTTTTCTCTGCAGCCTGGGCAAGATGTTAGATATGAGACTCAGCGCTAAACTTTGGGTCTGAGCTATACTCTTGCTGCTGCTTCCTGAACTTTATCCTTTCTTAGTACAATTGGCTGACCTTACCTATGTAGTAATGCTGTCCATGTATGGAGGTCCCTTTGTCACCACCCCTGGATCTGTGACCTGGAAGCGAGTAAATTACAGCGAAATTGCCAGTTAATACATGTATTTATCTCAGAATTCATTTTGAGTGGATATACAGTATTTCCCTGATCACTGGATTACTCTCTGTGTGGCCTACTAGTGATTGGACTCTCTCCTCAATTTTGCACACTTCTTTCCATCTTCCTTTGCCAAGCTGAGTTAGATAAAGAAATCACTATGATTCCAATGGAAGAGAGAGTGAGACCAATAACTTTTCAACTCTGCCTAATTTAAATCTGATTTATGTGAGATTCAAAATTCATCACCCATACCAACTTATCATTTTCACCTACCTCAAAGTCCTGTGGTGACAGGCAAGTGATGAACCAGAAGGTATAGATACATTGGGAATTGTAGTCACAACCCCACACACAGGCAGCCCAAGGCAAAGGGTCATCTCAGTAGACCAAAGCAGCAGTGGGATTTGCCAGCCCCCTGGGTGTCTGAGTAGCCTTTTTAAAGGACCACATTGTTCACCTTTTAGCATGAGGAAGTGGCTAAAAAGCAGTCTGCTTCACCTAACCTAGCCCTGCTCTGCTTACTGCAGCAAGTGGGGAGTCTACCCTGTAGTTAAAGCACAGAAAGTACGAAAACTGTTTCAAAGATGATTCCATTCACTATTGGTGCATTGAATGTGTGCACACTTATGGACAAGATGAAATCCAGTAGATCTGAAAGATGAACAGCCTTTGAGAACTGAGAGAACTCAGCAGGTATTACATTCAAATAATAACCCTGAATGAAACATGTCTGACAAATGAAGGCCAGCTCATTGAAATCAGAGCTCGATTTATCCTTTTTCTGGAGTGGTTACCATGGGGAGGACTGTGAAGCTGGTGTAGATTTTGAAATTAAATCTAACCTAATCAATAAGCATGTATACTTCCCAAAACAAGTAAATGAAAAGATCATGACAGCATGATTGACACTTGCAGGAAAGTACCATACCACCATCATCAGTGTGTAAACTTCAACAATGATGAGTCCTGAAGAAGCCAAAGACAAATGTTATGAAGACCTAGAGACCCTTCAGCATAAATGGGGTGAGAGAAGACAAGCTCATAATTCTGGGTGACTTTAATGCCAAACTAGTCACAGACTATCAGATGTTACAGGTAGTCTTTTGGAGAAATGAAGTCAGAAATAGTAATAGTAATGTTCACTTACTATTGAAGAACTGTGTGTCTTGTAACTTTCTCATCATTAACACTGTCTTCTATTTACCTAAATGCAATAGAACTCTATGGATGCACCCTTGTAACAAACATTGTCATTTAATACATCATGTCATTGTAAGAAGAGACAGACAAGATGTGAGTGAAGAAGGTGATATGTGGTGTAGAGTGCTGGACAGATCATAGACTTATCCTCTCCAAGATAACTATTCATATTGAACAAGAAGGCCCCAAGGTAAGATGACTACCAGAAGACTTAAGGTCAACAAGTTCTCCAAGCAAGGACACTTGCTAACATGGAGGGAAAGCTGAGCCAATACATGCTTTAAAAAAAGTGGAGCAGAAAAGGGCTGGGCAACTTTCAGAGATCTAGTGTATGGCACTGTATTTACTCACCTAGACTGGAACATTCACCAGCATCAGAACTGGTTTCATGAAAATGATGGGAAAATTCAGAAGTTACTAAAAGAAAAATAACTCCATAGGGTTTATTAGCAGGATAGTTCATCCATCTCTAAGAAGAAAACATTTAACTCCATCAAATATAAAGTGCAAATGAAACTTGGAGAGATGCAGGATTCTTGGCTCAGTAAGAAAGATCAAATGCATTTTTATGCTGACAGTAATAATCTAAAGTGTTTTTATGAGGTCATGAAAACTATTTATGGGTCAAAGAACTTTGGTGCATTCAATTACTCAGTACTGATGAAGGCTCCAGTGTTCTCAACAAGCCTCCATCAGCTAATGATGAAGCCATTGACAGTACGCCTCAGGTTTAAGTCAACCAGTCTGTAGCTCAACTTACAACTGAAGAAGAGTATTTGATACCGTTAGACTCTTCTCATGTAGCAAAGTTCCTGGTGCTTATTGCATTCCATCTGAGATTTAAAAGGCAGGGAGTCCACAGCTCATATAAAAGCTGACTGAAATCTTCCAGGTTATATGGCAAGAAGAAATTATCCTCCAGGACTACAAGGATGTCTCCATTTTTCATCTTTATAAAGGAAAAGGAAATAGAGCCCCTTTGACAATGAATACCGATTCAAGGTTGGGTACTGGTCATGTACCAGTCTTGTACTTGTCACAAAATCTAAGTTATGACTCAGTATATGGGTTATGATTCAGCATTTAAGTCATGATTTTTAACAGATCACCATAAGCTGGTTTCCACCTTTCATACTTTAAGTTAATGGTTTTTCACTTCTTACTGTGCATTATGGCTTTTCTCCAAATGGGACCCAACAATCAATCTCTCTCTCTCTCTCTCTCTCTCTCTCTCTCTCTCTCTCTCTCTCTCTCTCTCTCTCTCTCTTTCTTTCTCTCTCTCAGAAACTCTGGCCCTCAGTAATTCTCTCTTTCTCTGCCTCCATGGTGCTGTTCCCAGAAGTTCTTCTGGCCTCTCTCATCTTGGGCCTCTCCCTACACACAGCACCAGCTCCTCTCAGTTCAGCCCCCTCTCATCACGTTAACAAGTCCATCCCACTGTAGGGTTCAAATTTCATTACCATTACATTCCCCCTTAACCATGAAGTGAGTTAGATAACAAAGGAAGAGGCTAAGAAGGCTCCATATTGATTATAAGAGTTTAATCAATCACTATGAATATTTATAAACAGGAGCAACCTAGGGTGACTGTCAGATGATTCAGTGGATCTTGGTGAAAGTCCCTCAAAACCCCATGGTAATTATAGAAATTAGACAAAGAGAGGTGCAGTATAGAGTACTTCACTGCCAATTGGTGGATATTTTGGGGTTTTCTGCTAAGTTAATATTTTAGCTAATATTTTAGTTTATACTTAGTATTGAATCCAATTCCAAAACATCAAGGCATTTACCCAGCACTACTGGGCAAATGCCTAAGCACTCAAGGTTGGATACTGGTCATGTACCAGTCCTGTACTGGTCACAGTATCTAAGTTATGACTCAGTATCTGAGTTATGATTCAGTATCTAAATTATTTTTTAACATGTCACCATATCCAGGCTTCCAACTTTCACAGAGTCTAAGTTGAGTTAAGTTATACTTCATTTAACAATCCAATGTTTCATGTAATATAGAGATTATTAACCCCATGGAAGCAAAAATGGATGACACTTTCCTGTTAACTGCTTTTAAAATTGAAATGAGAATCAGTGAACTAGATCATGTAGTTATAACCAAAGGATTCCTGAAGAACTTATCTCTTCTCCTTTATACTCTTGCAAAAACAAAACAAAACAAAACAAAACACTCAATGAGATCATATGAATAGAGATTGTCAGAGTGGAAAGGTACCTAAACTATTAATAGTGATTCTTTCATTTCATGGAGGAGAAAAATTAAAGGCTGGAGAGAAGATGCAAAAATAAAGTAAAATGTTTATACATAATCCAAGGGAGGAGATGGTGGGAAAGGTCCTTCTATGATCTGAACATGCTTCCTCCTTCATTCTTACAGGTGTGCAGTTTGAGAGGGACTTTGTCTTACATACCCTATGTCTGAGAAATTCTCATCAAATAGTCATTCACCTTCTGCTAGAAAAACTCCAGCAAAGATGATCCCCTTCCATCATAAAGTACCCCCATTCCATTTTGAGAGCTTTGATAGTTAAGAAGTTTATTCTTGCATTAAATTTAAATTCTTTCAAGTACTTCCAGGATTCACTCATTTCTTCCAATACTGTTTTCTAGTACCAAATATGTAAAGCATCATATTACAAATATATAATACCCTTTCCAAGTGAGAGTCCTCAAATAATTGTAGACAAATATCACTCACCAACCTTTCACTCCATGTCCTTTCTTCTCTTGGCTCACAATTTTCACATACTTCAAACAGATTTTCACATAAAGTGATCTTGAAACCGTTTTTGATCTTGGTTGTTCCTCTCTAGATACCCTCTAACTTAACATTGTCATTTCTTAAATAAGACACCCAGAACCAAACACATCACTTGCCTCAAGCATGGTTATGACATTTGATTTAGTTTTGAATATTGCAAGTAATAGCTCAGTTTTCCCATACATATGCAAATACCAAAATAGAACTGTGGGGATATTGAAATAGAT